>VXAV01007749.1:965-15627 GCA_013399715.1 Alectura lathami | reverse complement strand
GCTGGCACCGCGTGGCAGCAACCGCTCTGCGCTCTACATGGGGAGATGGCATTGTCAAAGGCAGCCCCAGCCAAAAAAGCACGGGCCTCCCGCAGCCACACTAGTTGCTCTACGTGCTGCACCCATCCCAAGAGGTGCTTTCAGATGCAGGGGATCACAGAAACCATTTGGGTTTAAAATAACTCAGCCAAAAGATAACATTGTGTTAAAATCTGTCCCTTTCCGGGACGTCAGCTTCCTGAGAACCTGGAGGGTGCAGAAGAAATGGTTTTTTTTGTTTTTTTTTTTTTTTTTTTTTTTTTTTTTTTTTTTTCTGTATAACAAAATGCTCCATTGCAACATCTCCCCAGTGCTTTTCTTGCAATGCCTTCAAGCCTGCACAAAACTTTAGAAATGGCTGCAGAAAGACAGCTCTGTGGAAGGAGGCTGGGTTTCTTCACCGGACTGGAGAGAGGCAATGGGATGCACTTCTGGGCCGTTATCGTCTGTCATCAAATACAGCCCCAGGCCCAACTAGGGGCTTTTATGAGCTGGGAAAACACCACAAAAGAGCTGGAAATGCTTGCCCCTCGGGTCAGTTTGCTCGACATTAGCATTTTCTTTCCTCCCCTGCTGCAGGCAAACACACTTTCTGTATGTAAGAATTGGAAGAACTGATAACCAGCTTCACAGGGATGGGATAGGTCGAGAACATCTTCAGAAAGCCCCAGGCTCAGGTTTCCTCACACCTTGCTGGAGGACAACCCTCCCTGCAGACGCAGCCCATGACAGCAAAGGCTTGCTAAAGATGGCAAAGCCAGTAAAGAGCAGAAAGTGATGGAGAGGTTTGTAAGAGGAGGCTTTGAGAGGGAGAGCGCTGCACCACCAGTGTGTCAGGAGTAAATGGTAGATCTGCTCAAAGACATAAACTAAATCCCACTGCCCCATCTTGCGCTGCTTTCTGCCCCACGTGTGACAGATACCCAAAGCAATGCAGTGACAATAAACATGTCCTTTCAAAGGAGTTGAGATATGACAGTGGAAGAGATTTTGGAAAAAGCAGCTACTGCAGAAATCTTAAACTTGTATTTCATATCCTATTGTCTGTGACCATTCTGTTCTTTTGGGAAGCTCAGTACTGGTGGTTAAAAATAAACCAGCAGCATGGAAAGAGTGAGATGAGCAGCCATAACCCTGTTGGTTCAAGCAGTAACACCTTGCAGCCTCAGAGACACAGGCTGGCCCTAGAAGTCAGGCTGTTGGCAGTGTTCATCACTGCCCAACACAAGCTCAGCCCCAGTGCCACGGTGGCTCTGGGATAACCGTACCTCCGGGGACATTGCAAAGATGACAGCACACATGGCGGGCTGTCCTTCATCCCTGTAGCTTAGGATGGCAATAGCCTCCAGCCCAGATCAGCTCATTGCTTAAGGGAAAGTAGCATTGGAAACCACTTCTGAGATCACCTCAGCAGAGTAGCTTTACCCATACCCACTTATCTGTGGTTATCTGTAGCTGCAGGCGACCTGACATGAGACTTTCCTTTGGCTGCACTCATCCCTTTTAAATTCAAGGCAGGTATGAGACATGAGATAGTACATGTTGCTCATGTAGGAAAATACCTTCATTAATATTCAAGCCTGAGGACTGGCCTAAGGTGGAGAGGTTTTTTTGGAGCAGTGTGCTGCACAGAAGACATTTAAAATGCAGACATTCCTCTAACACTTGAAATGCTTGTATGAGAAGTGATGCACCCGAAATCAGGCCTTTGCAGGAGCTCCATTTCCTCTGAGCTGTCCGTGCAACCAACAGACTTAGCTTGTATGGGTGGAAATATTCTTGATCTCCAGTGATCAAAGGCTAATCTAAAGCGCCTGTCAGAGAGAAACAGCGAGCAAAACCTCAAGAAGCTGCAGGACATGTGAGGCTTAAGTCTCCTATTTACACAGTCCTTTGCAGCAAGCCAGTGCTATAAAAAGTGGATATCCATCCTCCTTTTGTCCAGAAACACAGTTTAGAGGATACTTGGGTCTGTGGGTCACAGTATGGGTAGGCAACTCAGAGAGGGGTGAATCAACACGTGCCTCCCTCCACCTGCAGTGCTTGTGGAGGCACTGGCTGAGGTCTAGGAGTGCCCCGTGCCCCCCAGCATCATGCTGCACACAGGCCTGTCTGGCCCTGCAGCACTGCTGTGACACAAGGGCCACGCACACCCCGGCGGTGTGGTTTAGGCAGCTGGGGCAGGAGCTCCTTCCCTGTCATGCTACGATGTCTCTGCTTGTGAGTCACTGCCCTGACTCATGGGTTTGTGGGGATCAGTCTGTAATTTGAAGACGTTGCCGCCTACATCTGTCCGCACTGCTCCTCTCCTGGAGGTGGCAGAAGAAAACACATGCTCAGTCATCTGAAAAATTCATCCAGATGCGCTGGTTGAAACCCCATATGAGGGTAGCTGAGGGTGAGCGGACAGGCGAGAACACGCCCTGCAGTAACAGACCCGTGGGAGGCTGGAAGGTACCTGCTCCTCCGGCTGCAGCTGAGCCGCGCCTGTCCTCGCTCTCGCACCCGTCCCAGCCCAGGTCCATGGCCTGGCTCCGTCTGCCTGCTCACCCTGCTGCTGTGAGCCACGCCGCCTTGCAGCACCTGGGGCCAGGGCAGGTGCTGGCGAAGTGAGTGCGTCAGCGCCCCACGGCTGGTGAGCACCATTCCTCTTGGCATGAGCATTGCTCTAGAAAACGATTTACACCATGCTAAAGAGCTTGAAACATTTACACTGATATATATTTAACTAAAATAGGCAATGAAACTAAAATAGCCTTAAGTGAAAATTGGACATTAGCAGTACCCAGAGCAAGACTGATCAGGATTATTTGCGAATTCCAGTCACATTTGTAGTGGAAGAGCCAAAATGATGTACTATGTGCTTATTCTGGTTCTAGGTATTTTATTTATTTTTTTTTTTTTTGCTGGCATTAAACCACCTGTTGGAAGACAGAGCATGTCTTGCCCAGCATAAAGGCAGCCAGTACTGTGTTAACTCATCAACAGTTTTTGAACAAATGGAACTATGCTGTCATACAGGATCAGCACTTTGCACCAGGAAGACACAATGTTTGCCATCCTCCCTTGGAAGACATGAAGCCAGATTTTTTTTTCCATCAGTGGCCCACGTGTGCAGGGCTTTAACTGAAATGGTTTAACATCGGCCCTTTGATTACACCAGCACAATCCCTTCCCACAGACTGGCCCTTTACTTGATGTTACTCATTGCTTTTGGTTTACACACAGGAATTTTATTTGACGAAGGAGCAGATAAGAGCTGCATCTGCTTAGTCGTATTTCCCCAGCGTCTCTCCCTTTGTTCTTTTTGCCTTTTATGCTCTGAGTTTTCTTTCTCAAGGATCCCTGCCCTCACCCAGCCACTATCTCCTTATTTCCTGCTCCGTCCACCTCTGCTTCTGCAGGAGAAGCAGCCTACTTGTTAGCATTAAGTAACGCCCTTACTATTTGGTGATGTTAATGCTCTCACTCTGAATGAATTTCCTCTTTGTTTGCCTGCGACGGAAAGCTCAGTGAAATTTGCAACGGTTTTGTTGAAAGGAGAAAAGGGAAGGACAAGACCTCACAGCCAGGCATGCTGCAGCCCCTCCCGGCTCTCCAGCGCTCAGGGTAGGCTTGCGGGCTGAGTCACCACTGGATGCTCCAGCCCTGCACCAGCAAACACCCGTGGAGGAACAAAAGGGCTGCTGACAGCAGGCAGTGCAGGCAGCTCAGATTAAAAGCCAACCCTGGGCAAGACAGGCTGGTGCCTGGGGAGCCCCAGCTCTTCTGGCTAACAGCCCAAACTGCCCCATGCGGGCTGAGGCCAGACCTTTCTTAGGCTGCTGGGGAGCTCCTGGCCCCACAGCAGCCCTGGCCTGAGGGGTTGGTACCCCAGTAGCACTGGGGAGAGCTGAGATGGGAGGAGGCAGGCTGGGGAGTCCTGCTCTTGCCTCCCCACTGGGAATCGCGCTCACTTGCTCGCCTGCCTGCGCGCTGGGGCAGCGCACTTGCAAAGGTAAAGGCTACAGGCTACAGGCATGAATATTTACATTCCCTTGCCATGGATATGAAGCCAAATTCCACCCACTGTTTGCAGGGTGAATCAGGACAGTCAGACACACTGTTTCAGAGAACAGAAATGCAGAGGTACAGCCAAATGCTACTGCCTCCTTCCAGAAGGGATGGAGTGCCTGACTGACGTGCAGCTGTGCAGCCTTTCCAGCAATTAATCCAGCAGAAAGTGAGGGAAGCATCGCAGCCTCCAGGCTAACCAGGGTTTTTTGACACCTTGCTTGGAGGGCTCGCCTGGCAACGCTACTCCCTGAGGTCAGCAAGTCTACCGAGCAGATACCCAGCACCCTGCAGCAAAGCTCACTGCTGGGGGAACAAGGCTTGCCTCTGTGAAATGATGCTGGGAATGAATGCTCTGAGCAAAGAGCGGGAAGGAATGAGGCAGCCGTACCTTCAAACCTTCCAGCAGCTGCTTAGAAAAGGGCAGGGAGGGGTGTTTAAATTCCGTTTTTCTTCTTCCCTTGTTTGGCTAGACTCATTCTGGGCCCCAGCTGGATGGCACCAGCCAGACTGTATGTCTAGGCACTGTGTCCCACTTGTTTTTAAGGAAAAATAAGCCCCACCCTGGAGAGACTGCTCACAGCCCAGGCAGTTGTTCTCTGCTGGGCTGAGCTGCTTGGAGCTCATGTTCTCCACACCTGGCACCAGATAACTCCAGGAGCAAACTTTCACCCTTCCAAGCCCTGATTCACAGCCTCTGGCAGCTCCTGCAGGGCGGCTGAAAACAGTGCCATGGGACTGGCAGTCTGCCCCTGTGTCCCAACCGCACCTGCCTTGGACCAGGAGAAGGAACCCCATACCCTCGTGTGGTCCTCCAGCATTGCCCTGCACCTCCATCCCAAATACTGCATCTTCCTACTCCTTCCCTCTCCTTAATGCAATCACTCATATGGAAAATGAGTCAGGCCTCCTTGGGCTTCTTTCCAGAGGCCCCTCTGACTAATTCTGCCCAAAACAGCCAGGCTGACCCTGCACAATGGCATGATCATGGCAGACAGGACTGGGTCACGTTTGGGTGGAGGCAGGGAAAAACTGTTTTGCAGGCCTGCCCAAAAATCCTTGTGCTGACTCTGCCAAAACCACACCAAACATATGGTAAACGAAATAACTGGCATGGAGCTGCTTTGGACGGCAGGAGTGTTTCAGCACTGTGGACTGCTCTTTAGCTGTCTCGAATGTTATTTACACTGCTTTAAGTATCTCCACGCTGAAGGGAGAGAAGGCAAAGAAGAGGACAATGCCTTTTTTTTTTTTTTTTGTGTGTGTGTGTGTGTGTGTGTGTGTTTGACATTTCTTAAATGCACATTATTTTTATAGCTATGTTAGCACAGTCCCAAAGCTTGTCCCATCCTGTGGTTACAAACAGTAACAGCATTGCAGAAGGTTTCCCCTCCACATATGGGAACAGACTTTTGTGGAAAAGCACACAGAAGTGTTTTCTCTCTCAAAACAGGAGCTCTGGCTACTTCACCATATAAATGTCCTGCACATTTCATGAAGCTGATGAAATCATGTACAGATGGGATCCATCTTAACAAAGGCTTTATTCACACAGCAGGTTTCTCTGCTATGTATCCTTGACTGTATTCCAGCTCATACAGCCATACCCACCAAATACATCCACGGAGCCAGACCATTTCCTGGGCAGATGCCAGAGGCAGAGGTGCTCAGGTCCTGACACCGCACTATGGCTCCACTGCAAGCCTGAGTCTGGAAGTCGTGGCAATGAGTGTGCCCTTCTTCATTTTGTGTTGTTGAACTGCATTCAAGCACCCAGTACCATTTCCAGAGCCTGGCAGGTGCTGTGGAAAAAACAATGCAGAGCAGCAAGATCCTGAGAAAAAGCATCCAGGGGTGTCAGAGGTCTTCAGTGATCTGGGAGGCAGCCACGGGAATGGAGCTGTGGTGGCTACAGCTACAGAAGAAGGATGAAAATGAAGCAGCCAAACAGTGATGACCATGCAAAAAAAAAAAAAAAAAAAAAAATTAAATTCTTGAGATCAGAGTATAGTTTTCCTCTCAGAGCTGTTGTGCTGGAGTGCCAGGGGAGAGCTCATCCCTACGGGCAGCACCTGGCAGACTGCTGGGCAGCTTTCCACCACTGTTTGCATGTTGCAGCTTGGATCTTGACCCATCTCCAGCCCTACCCAGCCTCTAGCTTCTACCATTTGTCCATAGGCCACAGCATCCTGACTCTGTATTGCACTGGTGAGTCCAGGAATATACATCAATGAACCTTTCTCCCTGCTTTTCTTTTTTGTCCTACATTCAGTGCTCAGTCGGTGATTCCTGAGAAACAGCTCGCCAACTGCCCACACTCAAAATGAGGATGGCAACAACAACAGAAGGAATTATATAGAGGGATGACTTCAGTGAGTTTGGAAATCTATTCTCAAATGAAACACTCCTTTACTCACATACACAAGAAGGCATCAAAATTCTCTGCCTCTGATGTAAACAGCAGAAAGAAAAAGTCATCTGGAAGGACAGGATGATTCATACCATGGACCTGACTGGTAAAACTCATCAGTGTTGAAATTCTCTCTGCAAGATGACTGCATGTGAAAGCAGCATCAGCAAAATCCGAGCTTCTGCCATGAGGAGCATCATTAACAGCAGAGCAGTGCCATGAGGCTCCAAGTGCCACAACCCTTGCTCATGGGAGTAACCCTGGCTCATCAGACTGGTCATGGCTAAAAGCCCTGTGTCACCCAGGTGAGGCTGCTTTGCATAAGCATGCTCAGCTGTTGCAGTCTTTTTTGCAGAAGGGGCTTCTGGGCAGGAAGGGAAAGTTCAACAGCAAAAGAGAAGGGTTTTTTTTCCATCTTGCCAAAACCCCTTCCTAGGATTTCCTTACAGAAATGTTGCCTGATTTGAGTGCTTCAGGAAAACTGGAAAGTTCAGCCAGTATTTCTCTTTATGTTAATTGTGTTGACCCAAATGGTAACAGGGCACAAAAGGCCATGCTGACTTTATGCATTGTTACGAGATACTTTCCCTTGCATATTTGAACCTGTTTATTTAATCTTCCAGGCCTTTAGCCATGAATGTTAAACTCCTTGATCACTATGCATTAGGAATCATCTTTGCACCATCTGTTTGTATTTGTCATTTAACCCTTGTAAATAATAAAATGTACTTTGTTCTGGAGTTCATGGATCCTAGCAGGAGAGTGATTACCATGGAGGTAAAGTACTGTGTGAAGCTATTGGCAGCCACAGGACTCTGCTTTAGCTCCCTGTCTCCTGTCTGCCCTCTGGGAGACAAATGTACCAAGTCACAGGTTCCCTATTGTTCTCCCTATCAGCCTATTTCTGCTGCCAAAGCATTCAGAATACAGTCAGAACCTACCTCAAAGAGTGATCGTTATCCTCCTCGGCTTCCTTGAAGTCCCAGAAGAGGTATTTGGGGTCCAAATCTCTAAAAATGATGCAGAAAGCCTTGCCTATGCCTGTAGAGCTAATAGAGATGAGAAGGTGGGTTGTGTGCTAGAGCTCAGCTGAGAGGTTCAACTGAGAGGTACAGGTCACAAAAGGCCAGGCAAATACCTAGGGAAAAATTGATAATGTGCAGTTGCTATGATATAAAATTAATCCTTAGAGGGAGTTCTGACTCAAAATTTGATGCAGCAGAGAGAGCCCTGACAAATATTACTGAGGCTGTTTCAACTTCATCCACCAAGACAGAGGTAGGTTTCACCTAAGAGAGAGGTCCATAGCTGCAGGTGCCTGTGGAAAGCCAAGGCCAGCTGGCAGGCATGTCTCTCATGCCAGATACCTCCCTGCAGCCGATGGGAGACATGCCTGGCGGCAGGCTCACGGCAATTTCCGTCGCCTGAGGATTTGCCTCTCTGTGCTCTTACAAATGAACTTGGATGTCAGACAGCTATCAACCAGCACTCAAGTGGTTGTAGCCTATTCAAAACCTAAAGGAGTTGGTTAAAGAAGGGATCATTGAGGAGATGAAATGGGATTGTATTATATCTGTCTGACGTGTTGGTAGCAACAAATTTAGGCAAGAAAATTGTTGCCAAGTATTTGCTTAACTGGAAGAGTTATCTGGGCTTGGACAAGATATCACTTGCCACTCCGCTCAGCCTTGCAAACATCCTACACTAGGAGGTTACCTGTTAAGTGACAGACAATAGATCTTGTTAATTGTTAGAGCGTTACAACCTTAGACTTTGCTCAGGTATTTAATAACACCATCTGCTGTCTAGCTCTGCAATACTATTATTTTTACATGAGGATTACTCTTCTTGCTTCACAAACAGGGCTGTAATAACAGAGCTAAACGAGAGCAGAGCAGCGTGGTACTTAAACCTTACTGTCCAAGTAAAACACATGGGAGGTGCAGCTCACCCCAAATTTCCAGACGTATTGTCTCCAATCTGGAAGTCCTGAAGAGCTGCAGGCTGAAGAGCTGTGATCCAGTCTTGTGGGCCGCACTCAGGAAAAGCTCTCATCTTGCCTGAGAAAGGGCCAGGAGTGAAATCCATCCCTGTGCAGGCTGCCTGCTCCTTGGCTGTCTCTGCTGGTCCCGTTTTCTTCCCCAAAACAACAACAGCAATGGCCCACCAGCCATGAGTTAGGAGCCACTGTGCCTTCATTAGTAACATACTTTCACAGCATATGTATTTAGCTCCAAATATTCACATTTATCTGGCTTTGTATCTGTATCTCTAAAGGGTCCAAGGCAGACAGTGATGTGATTTTTGGCTTTGGCTTCTTAGAGAATTTCGGGTAGAGAAGAACAGAGTGCTCGATGCAGCCCATGTCCTCTATTCTGCATTCCCACAGCCTCGTGCAGCCCCGTGTTTCATGGAAAGGCATCCACAGTGTGCTGGAACCTGAGCCTGCTGAATTCAGTGACAGAAGTCTCATCAGCCGAGATGAGTTGGACTCTCACTCTGGAATGATGCGATTTTGGGAACACAGTCATCTCTTTCTAATGAAGAGGAGCTGAAACCTGGGAGCTGGTGAGCTGCCAGGTTATAGAGAAAACACTAGGGGTGTGAACACAAAGTGCTCAGAAAAACAAGGCAAAGAGAAAGAAGCCAGGCTGTACCTTAAATTCAAAAATGCATGTTTGCACTGTTTATTTTTAAAAATGTTTTTGTTTTGTTGTACTGCTTATTGGTGCCTGGCACCCTGGTGTGCGCACGAGGCGTGCAGTGACCATGAACCCCACATCCTCTCCAACTCCATTCCTACATCAGAGCTCAGAAGAGGAGTGCTTTCCTTGGCACTTTGTTGCAACAGAGAGGTCAAATATGAAACCAAACAGATGAATGCAATTAGGAGGGTATGTAAAATATGGGAGCTGGACGTCTTAACGGTGTCCGAAGCAGGCAAGTTTTGACATGCTGTGGGTTAAAGAGGATTTTAAGTACTACAGGCTGCCGGCTGGTGTATCTGGTTACAGTTGAAATGAACTTCTCAGTCTTTTGGCCATATTAATTTTCAGGTGTATAATTTTGATTCTGAAACACTAGTGTACAGAAAAAATCATCTCCTTTTGAAATATGCAAAACTATCCTTTTGTTACTGATGCTAGTTTTGGAAGATGAGAAAAAGACCAGATTTTTCACATACTTGCCCTGTATCAATTCTGAAGCAAATACAATTTTATGGATAGTTATATGCGCTATCTGGAGGTGAATAGAGCAGGTTATTATTTTATTTTTTACCATTTGTAAACAGAGAAAGTGGTATTGTCATACCTTATATAGTTGAGTGGAAGTTCTTCTTGCTACTTAACAAATGACAAAGGAATGTCTAAAATCTGTGCCAAATGCATTTCTAAGAATGTATGTTTGCCCTTTGCTTACCATTTGCATTTTCTTTTAAAGCTTTCCAAATGAAGTAGTAGGCAAAACCCCCAGCAACAAAAAGCATGTGCAAGGATGCAGAAAGTTCTAGAATACATTTCCACACCCTACTGACCTATTCATAACTCTTGGTATGAAACAAAATTCAGAAGGAAAAGCCTCAGCCGACTTCTTTCCCCCTTGGGCTAAGTGCAGCCCAGATGCAGATTCAGGGGCTCAGCAGAGCTGCCCCAGCAGCAGCGTGCCAACAGAGCTCCCCAGTGCCCTGAGGTTGCAGGTGCTGAGCCACGTCGGGTTTAGATGCACCCTCCTTCTCCCAGCCCTCTCTCCATTTAAAATGTCGTCCTGTTTCAGCAGCATCATGCCAGCCCGGGCTGAGGCTCACATGATGCCAGTGAAGGTTTGAACAAGCATAAATGTGACAGCAATTGCTTACAATGAAATGTAGCCCCCCAGACTGAAATATACATGGGAGCATCTTCCTTGGCACATACCTGCATGCCATGTGCAATTTTCTAGTATTTTAATATGATAAATCTTATGGGCACGCACAAAAGTGTGTGGGCACGTGCATAGGTGTACATACAGAGCATGCCATATACCAGTTAGAAAATGGGCTGCATGAGAAAGAACAACAAAGTAAAAATCGTGCTCACAGTTACGCATTTTCACAGCCCTTCTCTCGCGTGGTGATTTGGCCTGATATTATGTAAGATTTAACAAAAGCTGGATAACACAACTATTTCAAGGAAGAATGTTAATTGAAGGCTGAGTCAGGCTGCAGCTAGTACAGAGATGTTTTTGAGAAGCTCGTGCCCTTTTTCATTTGGTCTGTATTTTTTCTGCTTAATTACAATGTGCGCAGAACTGCATTTAACAATAATAGTAACTGGCAGAGGGTGAGTGGATGATGAAGGTGGCTGTCCTCCTGCCTCTTGATCAGCAGCTCAAGCCCATCCAGGGCCCTTGCTGCCCGGCGGCTACACCACCTGAGGGCCGCTCTGGGCCAGGCAGGCATGGCCTACAGCTTCTGGCCTGCAGATTCCTCTCAGGGGAGCAGAGGGGCAGGCGTGGATCTCTGCTCTCTGGGAACAGCAACAGGACCTGAGGGAGGTCCTGTCCTGAGTCAGGGAGAGGCGTGCGAGGGTTGCAGGGCTGTCACCGCCCGAGGCAAGGTGTGGGCAGCAGGACCCCTGAACCAGCAGTGAGCAGTGGCCAGCCCAGTGCAGGCCGTGTTCCTTGGGTGTGACGTACCTGCAGCTGCCATTACAAAGATGACTGGTTCTCAGTCCCTCATCCAGCCCCATTTGGGAGACTAAGTGATATGCAAGCCCCAGCCTTTGGCAAGTTGTTTAATGATCAAAATCCGGAGGAGGAGACCGAGGTTAATTGCTGGTTCCAGCGCGGGTGTACCGGTTATTAATTTTGCTGCAGTTCTTTTTATCACATATGAATTCAGCTGTGCTTCCCGGCAGGCACCTCCTTCAGGAGCTCACCGTGAGCATTTGGGCAGGAGGGATGCAGGTGCATGGGAGAAGAATAGGTTTCATTTTCTGGAAAGGTGGACAAGATGTGGCAACACAGTGCAGCTCTGCTGTTGATGATTATAGACGTACCACTGATGCCTAAACTTACCGGTATTTCTCCTCAGTGTTGCTACAAGGTAGTACGCTACACATACGACAGAATGTACAAGCAGTTAAAAATGCCCTATTTTACTTATTTTTGCTTACCTTATGACACAGCATTGAGCAAAAAGGTGAGGCTGGGGGGCTAAGCACAGAGCAGCACCTGGCTGCTCAGAACGCTCCCTGAGGGACCCTCAGCAGATGGGGGACAGTGGTGGGGGGCCAGAAACTAGCTTCCTTGCATTTTATATTGCCTCAGAATTGGGCATGCTTCTGTTAGCTCTTGTTATGTTGCAAATCTGACACAACATGGCTGCAACGACTGGCAGGGGGGAAACCCTGAGGTCCACAGCATCAAAACCCACCTTCCCAAAGCCTGTGTCCCGAGACACCAGTGTTCCTGCACAGCCCAAAGCCACTGTGCAGCTGATTTTTTCAGTGGATGCTCTGCTCCTGCTCTCATTGTGCACACTCCCTGCAAGGCCTTCTTCCCACCACATTTTTGAGGAGCACCCGGCCACCCCTCGAGCTCCAGCATGGTGTTGCCATGGGGTGACAGCTTCCCAGCCTTCTTGTTGATGCTGGGCTGGGGGTCACCTGGCTGCTGCCACACCCTGGGGAGCCCCCAGCGGGCATGTTCCCCCTCAGCTCACACTGTAGACCATCACCCACTGTGTCTGGCAGCACAGGGTGGCCAGCACATTGTCAGTGGGAGCGCCCAACTTGGCCATTTATCAGGCTGAGGAGAGCAGGCAGAAGGTTTTCCACATCAATTGCCTTTTCTTCTGGCATTTGGATGGGTCTCTCTGAAGTTTTTATTTCTCTTCATTGTAGTAACCTCTGAATTTCTGAAGTATTTCCATCATCTTTTCCCTGTCCTTTTTTTTTTTCCACTGCTACTTGAAAAGAGGGTGTGAAGTCAGCTGCTCAGTTAAAACCAGAATCATTTCCCTTTTCTAAAAAAGCACACAATTTTTGCTCCAAATCACCTGTGGTAGAGCCCACCAAAGCAGCAGAAAACGCAGCATCCAGCCTCTTGCTCCCAGCGCAACTCCCTGCTAACTAGCGAGCATACATGTGCCCCAAATTTCTAGAGCAAAAATCACAGCGAAATAACCACATACACAGCATCTCTCTGTCCCAGGACAAACACATGGACAAACACATCGAACAGTGCCCCTTTGCCAGCAGCAGACAGTGCCATGGTGCAGGGGCTGTGCAGCACGGGGCAGCAGCCGCTGGTGAGCAGCTTTTGGAGCAGTGCGCTGCGAGCCTTCGAGCATGACTGCACGTCCAGAGCGATTCTCCTGTGGGTAAAGTCAGGAGTGGTCGCCAGTGTACATGGGATCAGTGGCTTACAATCTGCCTGCCCCAAAGCCTGTTCATGTCAGCAGGCGGCTCCTGATTGCAGTCTTGTGTGCATCAGTACTTTTTTTCCCCTATGACATGAAATAAATGGTTGTATGGAGATATTTCTTTCTTTTTAAGATTTTTCTCTTTTCAATGTGTCAGGAAGCTGGCTTTGGGACCAGCACTGATGTGAATGCAGGACATCACCCGCACTGCTGTTTGAATGGTACATCTCAAAACCATAGATAAAAAAAAGGGGTGCGTGTGTGTGGTGTATGGGGGCTTCTCTTTCAAAATGACAGCTCATTTTAAATGAAAAACAGAACTTTCAGTCTTTCTAAGATGGCCACCAGTACTCTTACAGGCAAAAACAAGCAGCTGTCTACAAGCAGGAGCTGGCAGCTGCTTTAGGGGTGTTTGAACTGTTTGGCAAACATCACGTAATCCACACCTAGGCAAGAAGCCCATTGAAACCCGACTTCACTCAGCTTTCTGGAAAATCCTTTGGAGCAGCCTGCCATCTCCAGTAGGAATGAAAACAGCAGAAATGCCATAAAGCCAGGAGGCAGAGCCCCTCTGTTCCTACCTGGACCCTCCTCTCAGGAGAGGCTCTGCCAACATGCCAACAAAGAGTTATTGAGCGAGCTCCTTGCCACGGTCTGGGCATCAGGCTCCCTGGCTGGGCAGAGCCCCCAGCCCCCAGGTGCCCTCCAGTGCCTGCTGCCCCTATATATTATAGCCTTGTCATGTCATCACAAGGGGCATTTCACAGAGGGAAGGCACAAAAGGGTGATTCCTGTTTCCCCCCTCCAAAAAAAGGAACAAGAAACAAATGCATTATCTGTTTGATTCTTGCGCAGTAACTGCTGTAACAGCAGCTTTGAGGACTTTTTTTTTTGTGTGTGTGTGTGTGTGATTTGATACTTAGACCACGTTTCCTATGCCACTATTTTTTTTTTTTAATCAGCTTTTTGACATTGAACTCTGAAACTGTTGTTTCTGCCTTTTCCACCAGAATGAATTCAAAGGCAGCAAATGCAGCAAAAACTTCATACTGCCCATCCCGGCTTTTCCAACCAGCCAGTTTTCATTAGAAATGAAGCAAAATAAATACAGATCACATTTTCTGTCCTGCAGTTAAAAGCCTGCCGCAGCTGAAAGCTTTGCTTTCTTCTTCCCCTGCAGCCTCAGCTAGCATCGAGCTCTGCTTATGATCTGCAATGTGCAAACACACAGTTTCTTGGCTTTCCACCAGTATATATAAACACATGCAATTTTTTCCTTTGGAGAACCTGGAGGCTAAAACAAGAGGGCAAAGGAGTACGTGACTAAAACATCCAAACTTCCTCTTTCATAAGCCATCACATGATGAAGTGCAATTACAATTCCTGCCTTGTCCCTGCCAATTGCAGGCGCATTGCCTCACCCGACAAACCCGGCTTCTTCCCCGTGTGCGTGTGTGTGCGGAGGCAGCAATCGCTGCAGCCGCCTTGGCACGCCTCCAGCTTCGGGCTGGAGAAAGAGGGCAGTGGGTGGAAGACGAAAACAAGATCTGTTTACTTAGCATGCACGGATCAAGCGTCTTTCCAGCCGGGGGGGTGGGGGGGAGAGAAACAGCTTTACAGCACTTTGATGCAATGTGAAAGGAGGGCTGCGCTGCAAAGCGAGCTGCTATTAACCCTTGCCTCCCCGGGGGGCACGGCGGGGCCCCGGCCCGTTCCTCAGCGCTGGGCTGGGGGAGCGCGCAGCCGCCCGGTCTCCC
>VXAV01007748.1:933-17581 GCA_013399715.1 Alectura lathami | reverse complement strand
CTGCAGTGTTAACTGGCAGGGGCTCACCATGCCGTGCCTTCATCTTCTGCAGCATTAACTGGCAGGGGCTCGCCGTGCAGTGCCGCACAGCTCTGGTGCGGGACAGACCCTGGCTGCGTTCCCAACAAGAGCACCAAGCTCACATCTGAAGCCTCCCCCACATTTTGCCCCTGTAGCTCACAGTGCCCTGGGATTTCAGGTGCTTTGATTAGGAGCGGGGCAAGTTTCTCCTTCTGGCCTCCATTCCCTCCTGACAGACTTTGCCAGATGGAGAGATGCAATTTCGAGAGCAGCATTTGGCACCGCTCCTCCGTCCATCCCACTTTGCTTTGCAAATGCTAAATAACGAGAAGCACTTGGCTGGCAAGTCCTTGCCACCACGGGCTCCATTTGCAAACAGCAGCGCCTAAAATGCACCCATCCGTCAAAGGAAAGCAGGGGCAGGCTCCCTTGCAGCCCATCCACTTGGGTCCCACCCTTCCTACGCAGCGCTGATGTGCAGCAAACAGGCTGGTTCCGCTCCAGACATGCAGAGGCTGAAGGCAACCCTGACCCTCCCCACCCTGCCAGCCACTCTCCAAACCCTCAGGGAACTGCTCACCACCACCACCAGGCAGCACTGCCACAGGGATTTTAAGACAACCATAATTTCTTTAGAGAACATTTCCATGCACAGATAAATTATTCACAAGGAATAAGAGATGAACCCATCTGGAAAAAAAAAAAAAAAAAAAGAGAGAGAGAGAGAACAGGGAACAGGCCGCTGGAATCAGGCCAACAGCTTTTTGCTGTTAGTGCTATTGCCAGTTTGCAAAGTTGGAGTTTGCTGTGTGAAAGAATACAGCAATTATTTATATTGGTTTAATGGAAAGGGGATTCGTGGCATGAAATAAGCATGAGCAGATTGGGAAGCAGAGAACAACCACATACTCGTGGATAGGAGGAGGAAGGGGGGAACACACCGCATCCTTGAAAAAACAAAGACGCAGCGTGGCTGGTATTTACCCCATTCACGTGTTAGCACTGAGAACATTAAAGCTCTGCTGCAATTTTTAGAGAAGAAAACATTTCAATACTGTTTGTTGGAAATATCATGAGGATAACAGTCACCCCCGCAATGTTTTATTGCAGGCATTTACTTCCGTGCTTCCATTTGCAGTGATTACTCCCCAAATTACTTCTAAAATCCAAGCTACAAAGGAAAGGAGTTAGTCTGGGGCTGGGATTGATTGCTGTGTATTTTCTCGACAGATCAATAATAACAGATCCACCTCTTTAGCATTTTGCTTAAAGAAATGCTGGAGCTCCTGTAAATGCCTCTCCCAGACAGGAGGCAGAGCCTGGCAGAGCTGCAGGGTCCCTGCATGGGGACCTGGTGCCGCCCCTCCTCGAAGGACACAGGACCACCAACGCCCTGCTACAAGGCATTTCTCTGGCTCAAATGTACATAAAAAGGGTGCGAAACCCGAGGAAAAGAGACAAAAATTATGATTTGCATAAGGTAGCTTGAGAGTGCATCGCAGAGCACTGTTGGGTAACAAACACCTGGGATTTCAGCTCCTTTAATCAACACTTAGAGCAGATTTAATAACGTATTAGGAGCAGACAGGCAAAAGGAGTTTGGGAAACGCCAGGAAAATAAAGCAGATAAATGCACTAATTGCAGCTTATCTGACAGCTCCGCTTCCTCCTCTACAGCTGAGCCTCCAGATCTAATATTTGTACATTAAGGCAGGATTGATTCCCTGGGATAACACAGGGCTCTGTGCAGGGCGGCAGCAGCTGACGGATGGCCTTCAGCGGCGCAGGGCTCTGTCCACCTCCTGCAAATTGAAACAGAAAGCTTCTTGCAGCAGACGGGGGCTGTTCACCGCGGGGACGACCCGATCTGTCTGATGTCTCCGTGCGTTTGAGCAGGGCTGCTTTGCGCTCAGCAGCAGCAACAGGGCTTTGTTCGTGTGTTTGCGTGTTTAGGAGTGGGCAGATGGGCTCCCGTCCTTCTGGGAAGCTCCTTGCCCAAACCATCTGCATGGATACAAGAGGATCCAGACTGNTTACCACTGATGCTGGTCACTGTTTCCAAACACACTCTTCTAGTTTAGGAAAAAAAAAAAAAAAAAAAACAGCTAAAAGTGGAGAAGGCAAATAATGATGGATTCAGCCCTGCAGAGCATCTCCACGGCTCAGCTTTTTCTGCGTCTCCATCCATTTGGCCAGGAGAGGTCTGTGCCCCCCAGAGCCCAGCCGAGCCCACCGCTAGGGCAGCCCCCATGCATTTTCCTGCCCTTTTCCTCACCAAGCTGCACAATGCGAAGGGGCTGGCTAAAATGTTTGCTTCCATTTCGCGCTTGTGCAAAGGAACGGCCAAATCCGGGGTGGCCTCAGCTGGTTGTGCAACTTCGAGGGGAGGCCTTGGGGGGCCTTATCCCAGGCAGACAGCATCTCCCCGGGCCGCAGCAACCAACCGCCTGTTGTTCCGTGCAACCACAGCTTCTGCAGCCCCTTTCACGCAGCAATCAATCACAGCAGGGCTCACTGGCAGGCGCTGGCAGGGACCGAGTGTGTCAAAGTGCCTGAGCTCATGCATTGCCACAGAGGGCAGGATTTAATGAGGGGAAAAGCACAAACTGAAAAAACAGCGGCAGACAAAGTGCTGACCCAGCACACTCAAAGCAAAGCTTTTTTTTTTTTTTTTTTTTTTTTCTTTTTGGGGGAGTTGGGAGAAAAGCATCCCGAAATCGTTCTTCCTGAAGCATGTCTGATCAACACCAAAAAGTTCATCACAGGCACTCCCAGCCCACTGCTCATGAAAAGAAGGAGAAAACACCGGAGTGAGACCACTCTGCTCCTCCGGGCTTTGGGCCTGTGTCTGGCTGTGCATTTCTCACCGTCCAGAGCCGCCCCAGAGGGCAGACACCGTTAATTCCCCACCTGCAGAGCAGAGCTACGATGCACCCACTCTCTTGCACAGCAGCCAATATCCATGAGCAACCTAAACCCAGGAGAAATCTAGAAATACATCAGTCCTACAGCCTGGAGTGCTTTCCCCTGCAACTTGTGCCAGCATCTCTGAAAGAAATCCTCCTGGGCAGCTCCTGAGCCAAATTCAGAGAGTGCAGCTCCCTGCCTGCCCCCTCGATCCCTCCTCTGCTGGGTACCCACTCCTCTGGGAAGGCAGCCTGCGGCAGGGCAGCTGGTTCACCCTTGTGAAACCAGAGCAAGGAGCGATTTCCCTCTGCCAACCTCACCTTGCTGCTTCCACCAAACCAAGAGAAGCCCGGACGGAGACCCAGCTCTCCTCCAGCACAACTAGCCCTCGCCTTCAGGAGCATTGATTTCACAGCGTGAGCAAAACAATCCAAAGTGTAATTAGAGCCCTGCAGCACTGCGGAGACAGGGATGCTCCTGACGTGGCTTCCCCTGCCCTCCTGAGGGCCTGGCAGCCCCAGACCAGGGATTGTTGCTGGTTCTTCAGCCAAAGGACTGCAAGGAATCCTGTTCTTACTGGATCTGCTCTTGTTGGGGCTCTGTGGATGCTGGAACGGGCACTGTGCACACTGTTACCAGTGCCATGCAGGCTTGGTGATCAGCCTACGTGACACTCGCTGCTCCTCGGGAATTTCCTGCAGGTACCTGAGATGTTGCATCCCCACACTGTGCCCTACACCTGTGCAGGTTTGTCCTATGCAGAGGTTGCTAGGTAATTGCTGAATCGCTTGCATCCTGCTCAAGACGCTCCCCCCTGGCCCCTGCGGGTGCCCAGGGCTGCCTGCCACATCCTCCAGCCCACACTCATGGTTCCAAGCAGTGAGAAGCTGAGGCCTTGCAGAGCTTCGCAGGGGCTGCCCACTCCCCACCCAGCACCCAGCCCTTCCCTCCCTGCCCCAAAACCAGGCTCCTCCGCCCAGCCACGCGGGCTCTCCTGGTGTGAGCAGCAGAAACTCAGTCCCCCAGGCTGCCAGCTTCGCCCCAGACCAATTTTCACTACATCTGTCCCAAAGGCGCAGAGGGAAACTGGCCACACAGGCGCTGAGCAGCCCCGAGGTTGCTGGAGCCAGAAAAACATGAGGCAGAGAATCGCTCTGAGTTAATTTGAAACAAGCGGTGCCTCGCGGAGCAGTCAAGGGTGCTGCAGTGACAGGCAACGTTCTCCAAGGGCTGGGATGCCAGCAGGCAGGGGAGAGCAAAAGGCTTCCTCAGAAACCTTGGGTGTAATTATTTCCAGCGCTCCAAGGGAAGGCTGGAGAGCAGCAGGGGAAACTTATAGCTCATGTGCACATGGGCAGTGCTAGTGGCAATGAAATGTGGCATCTTACCCAGGGCACTGCTGCTGCTAAACATGCTTCCTCCTTCCAGCCTCTGCTGCTCTCGTTTTGTGCCTAATTAATGGAGTTTTATTATTTTGCGCAATGCAATAGCTGCAGCCAAGAAGTAATTGCTCTGGGTGGAACTCGTGCTCAGGAAATAAATGTACTGCAGGACAAGGGAGATGCCTCGCCATGAGTCGCCGGCCGGGGAGCATCCAGAGGTGCACAGGACCCAGCAAGGACCAGGGGCAGTGCTGGGGCAGCTGGGGTATAGCAGCCAGGAGAGGAGGCACAGGGCAGCACTCACGGGGCTGGGAGTATGGCCAGCCCCTGGGCAGCATGTCAGAGCAGAGTAAGGGAGATGCAAGGCTTGGGCCTGCTGGGGCAGGCAAATGACAGAGCCAAGAAACAACTCACAGTGTCCATGCAAAACGAGCGGCCTTTCTTTGGCTCTGTTCCCCTGGCTCTCCCATTTGGGCAGGACCCACCCTCATGCCAGGCAAGTAAACCGCCTTGCATGAAGCTTGGTACAGATCATGGAGGGCTTCAGTGCAGGGGAGGGGGAAGAAAAGCCTCCCACCAGCAGCCAGGACGCAGCCCAAATCACCTGTCTCATCCCCATCCCTCATCCCCATAGCACCAGCATACGATAGAAATCCCCAGGGCTGCAATTGGCTCTGAACCATCAGCTCTGCCAGCTGGTTTGAATTTTCCCTACGTTAGTAAAAAAAAAAAAAAAAAAAAAAAAAAAAAAAAAAAAGCCCCTTTAATACTTATTCAGCATCTCTCTGAAGGCTTTTTTAGCTAAACTAAAACATAACGCTGATACCTCACCGGTTTGCATTAACAGTCCCACGGAGACCTAATGCTGGCTTTGCTCCTGTGCCGAATGCCCCAGCAAGCAACGCAGCACTGTGCAGGGCTGGCAGCATCGACAGCCCCCTCCCCAGCTCATGGGGTTAGCGTATATCAGGGGGTCTGGTATGAAGATAGCAGCTTTTGGTGTTTTAAGACCAAATTTAAGGTGCAATGAATTTGTGCAAAGCACAGAATGAGCACCAAGCCCATGTACCCAGAGATATGCAGGTGCTAAACCACAGCAGGTCAACAGCAGCCACCAGCCTCTGCTCGCCCAGCATCCAGCTGGCCTCAGGCTCTCCCCTTTTCCTCCCAGGCTTTCTCAAGTTTAATTAAAATTCCTGTACAGGGCTAGTTTTTTCACCCATTCCATTATCTCCCGTGTGCTCCGCTGCCTGCCTTGTTGAGCTCATTTCATTGGGAATCTGCCTCCACGTGAATGGAGCCGTCCCCACGCCAAGGCAGACATCCCAAGGACCCCCTCGCAGTGCTTCCCAGGATAAACTGGGCTTCAGGCTAGAGGTGTGCCAGCTATGCCTTAATTTCCTTTGGAGCAATGGTTTGCTTTGCTGCGGGAAATCACAGCTGGGAGCGAGCAGCAGGTGGAGGGGAAGAGGAGCCTGAGGAAAGCACGAACCCCTGGTGACAGGGACGAGGCTGCCCTGCCATGCAGCTCCTGGAGGCGCTCAGCTGGCTCAGGCCACCTCCTCGGCACACCACGGGGAGCTTTCCCCGTGCCATGCTCCCCACGTCTCCATCCCTCCAAAGAGCCAAAGCCCTGCAGCTGGCTGCAGGTTTCTGCAATGGGAGCACGGTGCCTCCTGCAGACTCCCAGCAGCACTGCAGAGAAGCCGGGCTGACGTCCCCAGGCAGCACAGACACTTCCAGAGCCTCCAGCTCCCCTTCAAAACGAGCAAAAACTTTTTGCCACCCCAGAGGCCACGCACCAGCCAGCCACATGCAAGGAGGCACTGGGATGCTGGCTCGGCACCAGACGGCTCAGCATCACCCAGCCCAGCGTCCCAACAGGCACACAATGGGTTGCTGAAGCAACAGGGACAATAAAGGTGACATTAGTAGCACCTCCTCCTTTGCGTGTGGTCGTGGGGATGAGGGAACCCTTGTGTCTCGCAGGGTCTTGCAGGCAGCACCATCCAGGGGTGACCCTGTGCCAGCCATGAGGGAAGGTTTGGCCCCTGGAGTGCTAAAATTAACCTGCTATTGGAGATGGCCAAACATGGCATTGGAGCATGTTTCTTCTGAAATGTTCCTTCTCATAAAAGAAAAAAAAAAAAAAAAAAAAAAAAAAAGAAAAGGAAAAAAAATAGATGTGTCCATTTAACAGAAAGGGAGAAAAATGGCCACTGTCACCCCACGGGTGGAACAAGACATGTCCTTTGGAGAGCTGGGAGCTGCTGTGAATTACAAGCATTTCTTCTTCATTCAGTTGTCTGAAAAGCTCAGAACACAGCAAATATTTTAGATAACAGCTCAGTCCCAAATGAATTTTTCCCTGAATATTTTTAGCTCAGCCTCTGAACAAGGAAACCTGCTCTTTGCTCATCACTGCCCTGCTACTCCCAAGATGACGAGCACAAAAAACCTCTCTCAGACACCACCTTCATCACCCAGGGGATCTGTGCTGTGCTGGGGTGAGCTGAAGCCAGCAGCAAAGCAGTGAAGGTGCAGCAGCAAGAAAACCACCAGCACAGCAAAGCAGCTCAGGGCCAGCCCTGGAGCATAATCCCTAGGGACTGCCACAGCTGGGGGCTTCGCAAAGCCTGTCCCAAGTCCCCAGCACATCAGCCCTCTCTTCTCGCCCTCCCTTCCAGTGCAAGAGGCTGGAGAGCAAAGCAGGGTGCAGCACCGCCCCGCATGCCCGCTGCCACTGCTGGGGCTCCTGGTCCTGTCCCGCCTGACGGCCCCAAGCAGAGCAGCATTGCCCTGCCACCCCTGCAGCATTCAGACCTGCTCCAGATATGGAGCTGGGAAGCAACACAGCACTCCTCCTCAACATCATCATCACCAGCCCCCAAACCCTCACCCTGCCTCCTCTCCCCTCCACGCGCTCCCTGCTCACAGCAGCAGCTGCTCGCTCCTTTTGGCCATCCGCCGCCGTTTCCCATCCCATACATTCCCTTCCATTTAGAGATAATGTCAGCCGAGAATTAGAGCTCAGATATTTGTTACTGCTAGTGTAATTCCAAGCCAAAATACGAGGCAGCCCTGTTTAGCCTTCCCCTCCGCTCTCATCGCCCAGGCATGGCAGCTGAGTCAGCATCCTGCGCTCCCCAGCGTGCCATGTCCCCACGGACAGATGGCGAGCTCTTAACTCTTTGAGCAGCTCCTCGGGTTTCTACCACCTACTGCTTTTTCACCTCTGTTTATTTTCCAAGCTGAAATAAGCAGAGTGATGAGAAAAAGAAATCTCCTGCAGAGTGTTGCATCAGATTCTCATAAGGATTACTTTCGGTGGAAACAATAAGACCATCGTTTTTTGGCAGCGTGAGCTCAGCTGACACCAAGCCCTGGACCCCTGACACAGCAGGGCTGTGGTCCCCATGCCCAGCACTGCCAGCCCATCCCTTGGCCTGGCCTCCCTGCAGGCACCTTCTGACCTCTCTGAGCCCCTCAGAGGCCTGGGGTCTTCCCCAGGCAGCGTGAGCCTGCACCATCCCTGGTGCTGCACGGAAGGGAGCAGGGATGGAGGGATTCTGCTCGTCTCCCCACTGCTGGACACCACTGACCATCCTTCCCATGCACTGCTGGCCTGCCAGCCAAGGTGCATCCCAGCCATCCTCCATGCCTGCTTTGGAAACCCTTCCCTGTTTGCTCAGGAGCCCAACAACATCACGGACAAGGAGAAGCCCTCCACCTCCAGCCCCGGCTGTCCTTCCACAGGAACAGGCTCCGGGCACCACAAATTGCCCAACAACTGGCAGAGCAAGGGGACCAGCTAGAGCAAGCTGCTGCCTTCCCTCCTGTTGCTCTGCCTTCGCATACAGCATGAGACAGCCCCTGCCTGCGGATCACAGCATCCTTTCCCAGAAGATAATGTAATGCTTAACAAGGAATTTTGCTTTTTTATTATTATTAAATCTGTTATGTGTGTGAAGAGCTGGGTCATCTTTGACTCACTCTAATGCCCCGAGCATTAGCAGCAGCTCTTGTGACTGATGAGCATTTCCTACTTAGTGCTCCCATCTGTGGATGAGGTGCTAATGCTAAGTAAAATCCTGCAGCAATTTGTGCATTAGGAAGTCAGAGAACATCAGCAGAAATTTCCCTGCTGTTTTCACAGGCAAGGGAAGAGCTCTGACAGGCGGGGACAGCAATGAGAGCCCATCTCTGCTTTACCTACGGGTGGCTGGGAGCTCTCTGGAGGAGGCGAGGTAAATGTTTCAAGACAATCAGAGGACCAGAAAATCATTCAAGGCGCTGGAGTTGGCTGCAGTGCCTGGTGCTCAGCCCCAGGTGCGGGCGGCCCCAGGAGCACCACCAGCACCCAGCTGAGAAGGAAACACACAGGGATTTCCCGGCCAACGCTTTTACTGACTTCTGGGGCGGCATCACATGGCCTAAAGTTCTCCAAAATCGGGATTGCGTCACCAATTGTGTCTCCCAGCAACTGCACCGAGCTGTGTGTGGCACAGCGAGCTGCCCAGGGCCTGGCAGCTATATTTAAACAAGGGCAGACCACGTCCATCGAACAAATTCCCAGGAAAGACAAACACGTGGTGCTGCTTTCACTGCCATAGCCGAAATCCACACAGGATTGAGAAAATCTGGAGAAATCCCAGCAGGGGAGATCTGGGGAATGAAGAAAGCACACGGCTAGGCAGCAGTGAGGGTGTGTTACCGTTTCCATCCCTAAATCCCAGAGAAATCCACCCTCCTGCGTGGCCCTTGCAGGAGCTGCTTTGGAAGCAAACTCTTTACATCTCTGCATAGCACCTGCCTCGATCCTGCCAGAAGAGAAAAAGGAGCAGCTTTTATCCTTGGAGCTGAGGCTGCAGCCCTGCATCAATCAACCAACGGAAAGAGAGCTGCCCTTGCTTGAGAACAGAGGCCCCGCAGATCTCAGCACGCCCGTCACAGCTCTCTGCTATGGCCTAAATGAACGCGCTCACCTGGCAGGGCCACGGAAGGCAGGCTCTGCCAACACCTTCCTCGGACACCACGGGCAGATCTGCCCTGGTTCCGCCCCATTTGCAGCCTCAGCTCTGAGCCGAGCACGCACAGCACACGTTACCCTGCGGCAAGCACCCTCCTTGGGGCCAGACCCAGGACTCCAGCCAGCTCCCGGCCCTCTGGTGTTTAATATTAGTGCCCAGCAGCGCAGCAAGCAGAGCCTTCCCGTGCTGACAGCACAGACCCCAGGGCAGGAGCTGCCTTCCCAGCCCTTGTGGAGCTCACAGGAAAGGCTTTACCCCCCACTTACCCAGTCTCCCAGTGCCAGGCCCCATGTTACAGCCTATTCAGCCTTCTGGGGCAGCTCTCCTTCCACAGCAATGAGAAAAAGCTGTGTCCCTTGTGCTTGGAGCCAGGGCTGTTAATTTGCACCCAAAATCCCATTCATTTGCTTGCCCACCCCAAGCCCAGGCAATGCGGATGCAGCCAGGATCCTGTGACAGCCCCATGTCCCCTGCCTGCACCAGGTGCCACCGGGCAGCCTCGGAGCCAAGCCCCGGACTAGCCTGGGGAAAGGCTCTGCCCCCTGCAGCCACCAGCCTCCTCCCTGCTCCCAAGCAAGATGTTTTCCCATTTATGCTAGTTCCTAGGACCTGGGCTGTAATGCCGGCAGCC
Organism: Alectura lathami; assembly: GCA_013399715.1. Classification (NCBI taxonomy): domain Eukaryota; kingdom Metazoa; phylum Chordata; class Aves; order Galliformes; family Megapodiidae; genus Alectura; species Alectura lathami. The sequence continues at coordinate 7,610 of VXAV01007748.1, read as the reverse complement.
TGTTCATAGAATCCCAGAATCCCAGAATCCCAGGAAAATTGGAGTTGGAGGCACCTCCGGGTCCAACCGGTCCCACACTTCTCCAGCAAGGCCACCCAGAGAAGGGTGCTCAGCACCACATCCAGGTGGGTACTGAATATCTCCAAGGGGATTTCTGTTCTTCTAGGGCTGGCAAGAAGAGGAATAACAAAAGCTGCCTCCAGCCCTGAAAGTGTAAAATCATGAGACAAAATGAGCAAAAAAGCAAGAAGAACCTGGGTGGCACCCAGACGCTGGGGTTGAGCAGGGCTGCAACCTTGCAGAACCAAAGAGCACCCATGGGATGCAGGAGGCAGCAGTGGCTGTGTGCACGGGGACACAGGGGGAGACACAGGAGAAGCAGGAGAGGTGGGAAGGCAATCCCCGAGGCAGCATCTGGGTGGTTGCACGCTGGCCAACAGCAACTTTGGTGAGGCCAAGAAAGGGATATTGCAGCAAGTGGAGGGGGTGTGATGAAAGAGCGGGTGGGAGCTGTAGCTTTAGGAAAGGCTGTGTGTCTGCAGGGTTACGCAAGCCATCAGGTGGCCAGGATGTGAAGACACAGGAGGAGGCAGGAGATGAAGACAGCACTCAAATGCTGGCACGGGAGGCGTCTGCTGGTGTCGCTGAGCTCAGGGAAATGCCAAGCTGAGAAGGAGAGGCTAAAAGCTCTGATTTTGCTCAGATTTTGCCATGTTGTGCTGGAGCTGGTGGGGAGACACTCATGAGATGTCAGAGCTCCTCTGAGATATGAATTTGGACAGGGAGAGGAGAGCCCGGCGTAGGGATGCATGCCTCTGAGTCATCACCATAGAGATGGTATTTGAGTGTAGCTGCAATGAGATTACCCAGAGCCACGGCACAGAAAGGGGAACACAGCTCTGAACTCCTGCAACAAACGGGCCTCCGACAGCAGCCCAGCCCCTGTGCACCGAGGGGGACAACAGGGCAGGTGCAGGGCAGGGCTCAGAGCTCGACCACAGCCATCGGTCTGGACCATCTCCAGAAGATGTCCTTCTCCTCTCTCACTCACACAGGAAATCTAGGTCCCCAGACCGTGAGACTCCTAACACACACTTCAAATGGGACACAGCTGGGCTTCAGTCCTCCCTCTGCAAAATGGGGAACCTCATGCTCACAGCCCACTGTGAGCTGCCAGGACACTGTGAAGAGCTCAGCATCTCCGGCCCTGGGGCCAGGGGAGGGAACAAGAGGGACCTCAGAACAGAGCCAGAACTCAGTGGGACAGCAGTTCCACCACCAAGCATCCAGGAGTGGAAACCCCACGTGGAACAGAGCGGATGGAGGTACCGAGAGCCCCTCCAGTGCCCCCTCCCTGATCTCCAGGATCTGGAGGAGCCACCTCTGCTCCCCTCCAGCAGGCAGCAGGCTGGGGTAGGGAGGAGGGTGCTCGTGGCACCCCAGGCATCGCACTCCGCGCATTTTGCCCCAGCGCCATGCCCCGAGCTGCGGCCAATGCTGGATGATCCGACCAGAAGGTGGCAGGCACAACTCGTCCATGGGTGACGGCTCTTCTGCAGCTGGGCCTGGCCTGGGGACAAAAGCGCTGGTATTGCACTTCTAACCCATCACCTCAAAAGGAAGCCAGAGCACGGAAGCACTAGAGGAAGAGGAGAAAAAGAGACTGCTTGAGCTTCTCCGAAAAGCAACCCCAGCTTGGGAGAGTTTCTGCAATCAGGGCCGATGCAAATCGGGGACATGGTCACACTCAACGCCAGGCCTACTGCCGGGAGAACGGCCACGCTGGTAGCATAGGAGACAGTTTCCCTCTGCTTCTGTTTCAGATAAATACCATGAATCAATGGAGAGGAGAAACACGTCTGTGTTTCCAGCCGTTGCTCCCCTCCCCCAGCGCTCAGGTCCCTGGGAGAGCATTTGAAAAACTGCAATCGCTATAATTAGAAGTAACACTCACTTTCCAAGAGGAAACTGTGCAAAAGGTTGACTTCCTCTTCAGTGCCATCTCAACTCGTTAACAGCTACATATCTGCAGCTCCAATGGCAAGGGGATTTGCCGAGCAGCAGTCTGGATTGCTAACGAGAAATCAGAGTTTCCTCCTGCTTTGGTGGGGATTTCTCCTCCAAACAGAGGACGCCAGGTCCTAAGACGCAGAGCAGACAGTGACACTGCTCTCTCCCCTTGCAAAGCGCGGAGGCCAGGGGTCTCGCAGGGATTCTTGCATCTTTCAGTTGCTCGCTATCTCCTCGCTATCATGCATTGCTCCCCAAGGCTAATTAACACTGCCGCACACAGCGCTGGCTTGGGAATGCCAAAGACATTGGGAACTTTGCTGCTAGAGCTTTCAACAGAGCCACAAGTCACAAGCGAGCTCCCTGTGATTCCATACAAGGAAATATTCACAACATACAACAAAAATAGCCTCCATCACTACACGTTATAATCACATCAGGGAGCTTCCAACCTCTGCAGTAACAAACGATGTCCTCCCTCCTCACCAAAGCGCTCACCCAGAGCGCCCTGCAAGCCCTGGGTAACCCTCCTGATGCCCCCAGGACCACTCAGCTAAAACGACAGTGCTGGGAACCCGGCAGCGAGGCAGCAGCAAAGCCTGGCCAGCAATCACTGCCCTCCCTTCTCTGATGCTCTCACTAACACAAGGCAAGCGTACAGCATATCTTGCCCTTTCCAGCCTTTCTGAGACCTTAAAGCCAAATGAAACGATGGCATTTTCTCAGCGGGTTCCCCTTTCAGAGCCATTTTTGTGCTGAGCCCAGGAATTTTGATGGATAAAAGCCCCCCCGGAAAGGCACGCAGCCCCCACTCTGAGCCACCAATTGGTGAGGAAAGCTCCTCTCCCCCTGGCAGTGTGCTCCAGCAGGCAAATCCCTCACCACTCAAAATATTTGTCTTATTTCTAACCCAAATTCTTTACACAGATGTTGGTCCATGCTAAGCCCCTCTGCCGCTGTATAACAGTACCTACTCCTCTGCAATCTGATTCCTGCACTGCAGTCACATCACCCTTGTGCTTCGCTTTGATAAGCTAAAGTCAAAGGGCATTTCCACCTCTTGTTGCAGATAAACATCAGACTGATTACTGTAAACATTCCTCAGGCCACAGCAGCTTGTGCAGATGGAGCCTTGGGAATTTCTCCTCCAAATTTTCTCCTCCAGCCTCCTCGGTCCCTCGTTAAATGCACCAAACAAACTCAACCGCTGACACAACGGGCATTTCAGCAGTCAGCCCCAGGATGCCTTCCTCAGGACAGAGTTAAGCCCTGTTCATTTATCCACAAAAAATCCCTTAAAAATCATCCTCCCAAACTTATTCAGAGAAGCAATCCAACCACATATTTTTTTCACTCATTTAAATCCAGCTTTGGAAGTCAGACATGCCATTCCCACATCGTCCGTTGCCTTTGACCTCCCTGCCATGCCCGAATTAGCTGCATGTGTGCCAGCCCCATCCTTCTTGCTGCCCCCAAACATCTGCAAGGAGGCAGCAGGTTTCTATGGAAGCCGTGGCTCCCATACAAGGCAACCGCTGCCAGACAGCAAAGGACAGCTGGAAATGTTTGACCAAGTAAGAGGTTTACTTGGCTGAGCATCATTTAATTCTCTACAACAGGGGCGGTGCAGGCAAAATACTATTGGGTCACCTAAAAAAAGCAAAGTATCATTCTGCGTTGCTTGCTTCCAAAAGATGCTTGAGTTTCTACAGATGTCAGATGGAGGGGAAACTTGATCTGGCGGCAAGTTAACCACCGTCCCTTCTGCCACTCCTTTCAGAGGGATGAGTGCCCTGTTCCCCCATGAAATCCGCAGGGATGTGCTGGGTGGTAGCACCCATGCAGCAGGGCTGGCTCTGCAGTGTTCTGAAAGAGAGGCAATTGCATGCGTCAGGCAGATTAGAAGGTGATAGAGAGACGGACAGGCAGGCTGGCAGCCTTTTAAACAGCCCTTGTTTTTAACCATGACATCTGTCTGCAAGGGTTTAAACTATGATTCTTACTTATACCTTTGACAGGATTTAAAATGCTTAAATCCTTGTTAAAAACTAAACTACCAAAGCTTGGCTGGACACAACTTTTTTAATCCACAATGAGAGCAGCACACTGCATTTTAAGGGCTGCCCAGCTCTCATGGAAACACCCTGCAAGCACTGAGCTCCTCCTAACAACCAGCCTGTTACAAAAGGGCTTTGGGGCCAGCTTCAGACCTACACGGCAGCTGTGCCGCAGTGCCTCCACAGAACACAGAACTAAATGCTTGCTGCCATGCTGCCCACCGAGCGGTGCAGCCACACATCCCATGTGCTTCCCCTTCACAGAACCGCAGCAGCCCATGCCTTTGGAAAAGCCCACTCGCAGCAGAACCCTCGGCCAGTAAAGGTCCAGGGGAGCCCCTCAGTTCCTCTTCATCTTTATTTCTCATCCTCTTTGAGACAGACAGATCAACTTTTACCTTCCCATGCCGAGCACATCCTGCTGGCTGCAGGAACTGCGCTGCTCGCAGACAAACCCCAAATTCCCCCGCTTCTGCCCCAAAACCAAACATGAGCATGAGCAAGCACAACACTGCAGCCGCCCTGGGAGCAGTACCCTGCCCATCGCTTGCACACACTTCTCCTGCCGCACCGTGGGAGAGGAAGCTCCAACCTAAAACTGTTGCACTCTGATGGGGAAATACAGAGGTGGATCTACCAAAAGGGTGAGTAAAGGGACAGAGTCCAGCCAGCGGCACTGCCCTGTGCGACCCACGGGGACACCCCTGTGAGAGGGACATCCCCGCCAGAGGAACTGCGATCGCAGCCAGCTGCAGCGCCTGTTCCCCATCCAGCCCGCAGCTGGATCTCATTGCCGGGGAGAGGCTTCTGACTTCTGACTGTTCTGTTTATTCTGCTAAAGACCATAATCATCCTGCTAATTGTTTGGGTTTGTTTGGGTTGTTTCAGCGAGCTCCTATTTTTGTGAGCTCATGTGCTGCGCTCCCTCTGCTGGCAGGCTCGCTTGGGCTGTGGGCAGGCTGCAGGGGATGGGGAAGGACAAATCCCCAAACCCTGCTCCCACTGCCTGCTGGAAGCTGCACCGCAGCCCCTCCTGGTCCTGGCTCTAAGAGGGCTGAGAGTAAGACCGGAGGCTGGCCTTCTCCTGCCAGCTTTACTCCTCACGGCCTGGTTATTCTGAGTCTTGTCAACAAGGAGAAATAAGTGTGTCTTGGTAAAACTCAAGTCACCCTGGCTTTAGGTGGAGAAACTTCTACACTCGAAAGTCACGTCCGCAGCACCAAGACATCTTGCTGATGATGGCTTTGAGCCGTGGCTTTCAATGGAGTGCCAGCTCGACCCTCAGCATCAGCAACTGCACCCGTGACAAAGTCTGAGCAAAAAGATGCAAGCAGATCTTGAAAATCCTGATTGTAGAAAAGGGCAGGAAGCATCACCTGACACAAGGAGATGCTTCAGAAGCCCAGTGCCAGAAAACATGCTTCAGAGCAGAATTTCAGTAGAGCTTTTTCTTTTTACTTCAGTAAAGCCCAGTGCAAGAAAATCCCCTTCTGCCTCAGAGAACATTTCTCACGCATGGAACAGCGACAAAGACCTTGGGGCCGCCTCCCCTCTCTGCAATCACCATGAATGGGATTAAACCCGGGGTCTTGCAGCATTCACAGTGCTACTTTCATCATCAGAGCGGCAGAGAAATCTTTTGACGGACATGAGTACAAGCCAGCAGCCAAGTCATCAACCCAAAAGTAGGGGAGTTTTCATCAGCCCTATTCAGTAGGAAAGTCAGGGAATGGTAAGAACACCCTTAAAATCAGCCAAATAAAAGGCAAGACATCTCCCCATATAGACACCTTCTTGCTAAAACTATTAATAAACATTGCACTTTGCGTCAATCTCTGAAGGTCAAAGCAATCTTTTCCCCTAGTGGAAGCTCTTACGGAGTTCTTTAGAGCTGCGTTTTATGCCTAAATGTACTTCCTTAATGAGTGCAATTTGACGTCCGCTCAGGTGAAACATGTTGCTGCACATTTGCTTTCCTCCATGGTTTTATTACGCCTATTTGGCTGCTGCTGGCCAGCCAAAAGAAATGAAAGATGCTGGGAAATGAAAATGGAGCTCCTGAAAGTATTTGTCTTCATAATAATAAAAATAATAATAAAGGCACACAAAGCAGTGTGCTTCACTAGCACTACACAGAGAATTCATTGTACATCTTCTATTACCAAAAAAAAAGCACTTAAAGAAAAAATAATTCTTCTAAACTAGCCCTTTGCTTGCAACCATAGCAAGCAAAATAAAAACACGATGTCTGTGAACAGCCCGAAGGGGCACAGAGGCTGCCTGCCACGGCCACCCTGCTCCAGAGCCTCTTCCTAACGGCACACCAGGCCTGGAGGCACGAAGCACAGACAGGACACACTCGGACACAGCCCAGGCCTTCAAGCGGGAGCTGGTCATTAAAAACTCTCTAAAAAACCCCAAAAAGGGCTCTGGGGGAGCCTGGGGGCCTTGCCCAGGGGACCGGCAGGGCGAGCGAGCAGGCCGCAGCCCCCACCGCCGCCATTTCCCCCCCTGCCCCTAGCAACCGCCCCCTTAGCAACGCCGAGCCACGCCCCCTCCCTTGGCCACGCCCCCTCCGCGCCCGCCTCCCTCCCGGCGCCGCGCCCTCCG
>VXAV01007732.1:558-15236 GCA_013399715.1 Alectura lathami | reverse complement strand
AAAAAAAAAAAAAGAACAACAGCTTTTTTTGTTTGTTTCTCTGAAGATTGGGCAGGGACACGACACTATTTGGAGCCCAGCTACCACTGGCTGCAGGGATTTATGAAATGCCCTCACTGCGGGATGGAGAGGCAGCTTGCCTTTGCGCTGGTAACTCTTTGGGGACTGAAGACATCTGTCCTGTCCGTGCCTGCACTGTTGGTGTCTGGCTTTGTGACCGGCCAGTGCACAGCAAGGGGCAGCAGCTCCCTGGCTCTGGCGCAGGAGGAAGGCACTGACCAACCCTCACATGCTGCAGCACCAGAGGAGAGCACGGCCAAAGGATCTGGCTGCAATCCCTAAGGAAGCAGCACACCAGGGAATTCCCCGGAGAGCGAGGGAGCGGCTCACCCGGCACATGAAATCCAGCAGCGTGGCGGTGATGGCAGGGTGAGGCTTCATGGAGTGATGCATCACAAGAATGGCAGGCTCTGGAAGGAGAGAGCAGGGAGCGCCGTGCTGAGAGCCCCACAGGCGCCCACACCCCCTCTGCCCCCTGCCTTCCCCAGCAGACCCCACCACCTCTACCAGCTCCAGAAGGCATTAACCCCTTCTTTGAGCCCCTGCCCACGCAGGGACAGACCCCCCGCAGTACCTATATTCATGATGCTGTCCTTCTCGGGGTTGAAGAAGAGCCAGTCATAGAACAGGGCCAGTTTGGCATTCGAAGCAGCAACGTTGGACTAGAGAAGGAAAAAAATAAAAGCTCAATTAATGGGTGAGTTTTCAGACCAGGTGGGGAATTCTTGAGCAAACCTGCCTGCAGTTCCACAGTGAGCTGAGGCCTCTTGTTGCAAGCACTCTTGCATCCCACTAAGAAAGTGGGGGCCTCCAAGCTTTGCACACGCATGTAAAGCAAAAGCAAAGGGCCTGACAAGCAGGAAGGGAGAAGGTGAAGTTTATGTTGGGAAAGTTGATCCCAAAGGACCTGACGTGCAGCAGAGCCAGGACTGGAATCCAGAGCATGGAACAAAGACCGCTGTCCTAATCGCTGCTCTGCAACTCCCTCCTTCTGCCCAGCCAGCAAATACCTAACCCCAATCTCCCTGGCAGCGTTCAGCAACGTTCTGCACGTGACCCCCTTCCCTGCAGGGGAAGGGACCCCACGCAGCTACGTGACCCGCCCCCAGGCGCGGCAGGAGCTTGGGAAGCGCAGCTGAGGGGCTGCTGAAGGGCAGCAGGAGCGGCGAGGTGCCCCCCGGCCGCCCCGACTCACCGTGCAGGTGGTGAGCAGCCACCCGATGATGGCCCAGCGCGGGAGGATGTCGGAGCTGAGCACCTCGTTGGAGGGGTGCACCACGCCGCAGATGTAGCGGATGAGGTCGCAGCGCAGGGACTGGCTGTCGGGGGTGGACAGGTACTGCCGCTGGAACCAGTCCTGGTACCGCTTCTGCTGGCCGAACCGCACCTGGAGGGGAAGGGGCAGGGGTGGGTTTTGCCGGGGGAGCGTTCAGAAAGACCTCGAGGGCCACCACCAGGCTGTGGTGCCTCCCAAAAGCCGCCTCTGCTGGCAGGCTCCACGCCCCGCTCCCCCCGCCAGCAGAGCAGGAGCCGTCGCGCAGCGCTCCGCCACCCCCAGCGCAGCCGCCGGGACCACCCGCCCTGCGCACGGCGCGGGGGGCAAGCTCTGCCTGGTGTGGGAGCGCAGATAACAGCTCGCCCCCGCGCTGCACGGCTCCTGGCCTCTCCTGAACAGCGCTGCTGCCGCCGGGGCTCTGATAACCCACCGCACTGCAGCCCTTCGGAGAAAGAGCCAGCCTTGGAAAGCGGCCAGCCAGGAGCCACGTCCCTCACAAAGCCGTTTTGTGCCTTTTAATGAAAACCAGGGCTGCCTCGAGCCCAACTGCACCAGCTCCTGCTGGGCAGCCCTTCCTCCTCTTGTTGCCACTAGGTGCCAGAAGCAAGGAACACTTGCACCAGCCCTTTCCTTCCAGCTCCTTGCAGCATTCCACCCCGCAGCAACCCTCCCTGCCGAGCCGTGGCAGCGGCGGGCGCTCTGCCCTCCGTCCCCAGCTGGAATCGGGGCTGGCGCAGCGCGGACCCCTCGGGGGACAAGCACCCTGCTGCCCGTGCTGGCACCGGGCCCCGGCGAGCGCGAGGGGCTCACCCGCGAGGTCATGAAGAGCAGCTTGGTCTCCATGTCCGGGGTGAGGCGACAGGCCAGGAACTTCCGAGAAGTCCTCGACTGGAGGAGCTGCAGGACACCTGGGGAGAGACGGGCAGGGCTCAGCGCCTGCACAGGCAGCACCGACCAGGATCTGGGCAGGGATTCACCCACGGCCCCAGCGAGTTTAGTTTGGAGCGTTACGCTCTGACCCCAGAGGCCAAAGGCTTTGGACAGAGATCACGGTTTTGGCTGGAAAAGGTCTGCTAAAGCATCTCCTGCCCAGAGTTCTGCCAGAGACCACTAATGTGGACGGAGGGAGGAGTTGCAGCAGGGCAGGGACGAGGTCTGGAGGAGGAACGAGGAGGCCCAGCCGCCAAGCTGCAAGCTGCAAGCAGCACGGTACGTTCCCATCTGACCCACGGCGAGGGAGCCCAAAGATGACCTCAGGCTTGTTCCTGCTGCTTGTCCCACCCCAGCTGACGGCTTCAGACGGAGCACTTGGCAGCGAAACGCAGGGCTGGCATGAAGAGAGCACATCCTGGGCTCGACCAGCACAAACCCCCCGGTGCTAAGGTACCCGGATGTGAAGATGAAGACCAGGCATGAGAAAAAAACTTGTGCGCAGAGAACAGACACGGGAAGCAGAAGGGGAGATTGCTAAGCTGCTCTCATTCCCAGACAGCTGGAAGAGGAGGAATTTATGACCCGAGCAGAGAGGCTGGCTGAGACCTGAAGGATTTACGGGCAGGCAGCCCTGCTGCAGACAGGCGGGCGCCGGGGACGCGGCGCGGGGCAGCGCTTCGCTCTCCCCGCTTGGAGCTCTCCCTGTGCCGCGCAGGCAGGTCCCACCTGGGGCAGGGCTGCAGGAGGGAAGCTCCAGAGCGGAGAGAACAGCTGTCAGCTCCTGCAGAGCTGCGAGAAAAGGTGGTTCAAGGCTGGTTAAAGGCTCAGAGCAGCTGTGTGGGATGGCTCCCGTGCTGGGAGCCTCCTGCTGCTGCTGGGCGAGGAGCGTGGAGCTCAGTGAGATCAGAGCAACACGAAGCTGAGCACGTGCACCGTGAGCTGCTGGAGGCAGCAGCCACCTTGCAGAGCAGCTGCGACAGGCTCCCAGGAGCAGGACACAGAATAAGTCTGATGCAAAGGGCCAGCTGCAGAGGGAATCATTTTGAGGAGCAGGCTCCGAAGTACGGACGAGGCACAGGCGCTGTCTCACCTTTGCACATCGTGGGGCAATGCCACGGGTGTCACCCAGGAGAAAAATGGAATGACAGGAGAAAGGCAAAAGCCCCGGGGAGTTTGCTGCTTGTCAGCAGAGAACAAGCAGCACTGCTGGTGCTAGTCTCCACTTAGGTATCATTTTGTGGGGTCGTTTGGCTAAAACTGCAGCAAACCGGGAAACTGCACCGGTGGCACAATGGAAAGTGAGAGGAGCTATGGAGACACCTGGAAGAGGCCCCAGGACACTCCAAGCACGAACACGAGCAGCTACGAAGATGCAGAGCTGAGAAATGCTGCCAGCAACCTTGCAGCTGGAAGAAGAGGCAGGGCTGAGCCTCCCCTTGAGCAGGACTCAGCCCCCTCCGCCTCCATGAGCCCTGCAAGCTCCCTCTGCCACCCAGAGCGGGAGCTCCATCCCTGCAGCCCTTCGGCTGGCAAGTTTCAGTGGATGAGCAACGACAGGAGAGGTTCTGGAGATGGAGGGGAAGCCAGAGATCACGGGGCTTAAGGAGCATTTAATCAAATGAGCTTCCCCGAGCGCAGCCTGCGCTCTTCAACGTGACACTAACACGGCCCCTGAGAGGCGAGCAGGCGCTCGGGGCGGGCGGAGAACACTTTAAAGCCCCTCTCCCAAAGACTTGCTGGAATTGCTGCAGACAGATAACGACGTGACAGCCCCTAGAGAAGTGAATAATTTATAGCAACAGAAATCATAAATGTAACACACTCTCCACCACGCCTGTTTTAGCCCAGACCGTGCAGAGCGCTTCACAGCCGGGTGCTGGGCGCGGGGAAGGCTGCTGGGACAAATGAAATCCCCCTGAGACAGGGAGGCCCTGCCTACCTGTGAACTGCGCGCTGAGGACCTGCGGGTTGTGGATGATGTCCTTCCAGAGCTGCTCGAACTCGGGGATCCTCGCCACGTTCTGCAGGAGCCGCACGAGGTCGCGGCCGATCATGAAGCAGTCCATGAACTGGGAGGGGGGAGGAGAGGGAAAAAAAAAAATCTCAAGGAGTGTTTACCTGCTCCCCAGCAGGGGGAGGGAGGAACAGTCAGTCCTTCGGCCTCACGCCGGCCCCAGATGATTCACTCTTTGCACAATATCTGCGCTCCTGCCCCTGGCAGCTTGCCCCTCTTTTGAAGCTTGCAGGTTCTGAGAGGCAGGGTGACAGGCGGGAAGGTCAGCGGCTATTTTAAAATGTTCTCCCTCTTGTAAAGCAAACAATCAGCCCATAAATCTGACATTTTCTCCGCAGGACCGCAGCCAGTCTCTGAAACTAGGACTTGACACTTGGTCCTTCGTGCCCAGCAGGGAGGAAGGGGAGAGCGGGCAGCGCCCCGGTGGGTGGGGGGCGAGGCCGCGGAACACGGGGGTGCCTGCCTGCAGCCAGCGCTGGTGGCTGCCCCAGCACGAGATGGGCTGAAGGCTGGCCTGGGGCTGGCTATCGCGCTCTCCATCAGCCTGCGAGGACACCGGCTACCTCCACAAGGGAGGAACTGATATTCCTGCAGCTATTTTAAGCCCTGACAAGCAGCGGGGCACCATGGCAGCAGCAAGAGAACAGCTGCAAACCTTGCAGCTTGAGCAGAGGAGGCTGGAAGGAGGCAGCCCCCTCCCAAGAGCCGCTCTCCCGCTCTTGGCAGCCTGTACTGTGGTGGCACAGCTGGTGTCAAACGGTTCGAAAGCCACTCACAGCCTACACTGGGGAGGAACCAGGAGCTGCTGGCAGCCGGGGTCACCCCAGAGAACCGAGACGCACGCTTCCAGCGTTCCCTGCACAGACACTGCCGGAGGAACACGGGCAGTGCACGCACGCCGACTGCCCGGGGAAGCCTCCGCTCTGCTCACCCGCTCACGGAGGAGGGAGATGCAGAAATCCACCTCCTTCTGGCGTAGTGCCTGCAGCTGAGACGTGCCGTGATGGTCCACGATGAGCCGCAGGTACGTGTACACGGCCATGGCTATCAGGATGCTGCTTTTCAGCACCCATTCTCTGCAAAGGGAAGAAAAAAAAAACATTTTCAGCTGCGTCCTAGAGGGAACCACAACAAGAAGTTATAAAGGGCAGAAGAAACCGAGCCCAGAGGAAAGGAGCAAGGGCAGGGGCTCCAAACCTGGAGAACCATCAGCCACCGACCGCTCCCCCTGCACACTTGCAGGGCCACAGAGGTGCCCGCTGCCACAGCAGCCAGTGTATTTGCAACGGCAAGCAATCGTGCTCAGCAGCAAGGCAGGGAGCAGCTCCACGATCAGATTTGGCCTCAGCGCGCTGCCTGCCACAAGACCACCCCCCCCCACCACCACCTGCACTGTCAGAGCAGCACCGAGCAGGAGACAACGGCTCCTCCCGCACGACCAACCCCAAACGCTGCCACGTGCGCCTTGCTTGGGGCAGACGAGGAGATGCTGCTGCCCCACCTCCGCCAGACGACAGGGGCAGGAGGCACAGCACGGCTGTGATGATGGAAACGGCAGAGGGAAAGAACCGGGGAGAAGCAGACGTCCTGGAGGTCAGACACACAGGGGAGCTGCAAGAGGGCAGATCCAGCTGCACGGAGAGGGTCTGGAAACTGCTCCAGGATGGACCCTGCAGTGCAGGAACCGCTCCCACCCCAGGGCAGGACGGCGGCGGGGGGCCTGGCCAGCCCCACCAGCAGCACGGCCTGCAGCCTCTGCCTTCGCGCCCAGCGGCCGAGCGGTGCCGTGGATGCTCTCCACCAGCAGATTTGTTTCAGCGGCGCCCTGGAGGAGCTGAAGCCCTGCCCAACCACTGGGTGTGCCGCGTTCTCACCCTCCCTTATCTAAACTGCAACAATAAATACTCTCCATCCATAAAAAGCAGCCAGTCAGCCTGGCTGTTTGCGCCGGGTGCCAAGAACGGGCCGGGCCGGCGCAGTGCCTCCCTCCCGCCTGATGGATAACCCAGAGGCCATGAGCGGCCACCTGAGGAGCCACCAGCCCCGTGGCAAGGGAGTCAGCTGCCCTAAATCACTGCGGGGAGCCTGGGAAGAGGTGACAAATGTTTGCTTCCCTGCTCTCCTCGCTGCGCCGAGCTGGGTCATCAGCCGGCTGCGTCGTTTGGCCGGGCGCTGCGTGAGGTTACGTCCAGGGAGGACGCAGGAGTAATTAGCGCCGGGATCCCGGCAGGCTGTTGGGTCAGCAGCTCCCCCTCACCCCAGTGAGAGCTGTGCAGAAAATAAAAATGCTGCGGGGGTGGAGGGGGGGTGAAAAGGTGCCCGCAGCCGCAGGACGCATCGAGCTGGGACTGCTCGGGGCAGCCGTTGACGAGCAGCTGAGCATCAGCTGGGCTCCGAGGGGGAGCGGGCAGTGCTCGAGAGGCAGCTTTGTTGTCGCTGCTCTTAATTAAGCCCAGCACTCAGCACTCTCAGCGTGGAATCGGATCTCCGCGCGCATGGCTTTAATTAAAGCTCTGTCTTTCCCCGGTCGATGCGCACCAGCCCCAGCGAAGGGCCACGGGTTCTCCCTCGGGCTTCTGCACCACGGGCAGGCAGCAACACCTTCCTCAGCGGCCAAGCCTCCTCCTCTCCCATCTGCTCCTCTGACCAACTCCTCGAGCGACCGAGCTCAGATATTCCTTACTGCCCTGGGCCAGACATGGCTTTGGCTCACCAGTGCGACGTTTCTCCCACAGCCCAGCTGTTCGCAGCTGTTTGTGTGCAAGGCAGAAGCCGTAACGAGGGGCAGAGGTGAGACAGCCCCAGGAGGTCCGAGGGTCTCCCCCTGCAGCCGGCGTGCGCAGCGGGGCACTAGGTGGCACTCGCAGCAGCACGGCTGCTCCCGGCGAAAAATCACCGGGGCCGAGAGCTTTGGCCAAATAAATGCTTTAACAACTTGATTGCCAGCCTCAGTAATAAGTGATTTGGGGAGAATCGCTGCTATTACAGCCAGCACTTGTGAGAAGCTATAGGCTATTTAAAAATAATGGCTCTGCCCGCTGAGGGCTGCAGCTAGGAATTCTGCCTGTCATCAATTAGCGGCTGCTTTGCCAACAAAGGACAATGCTGAGCCCACAGGACAATGCTTCCCAGATGGCCTGTCCCCAACAAATTGAAGTTGCAGCCCCAATGAAGCAGGAGCTGTTTAAACACAGGAAGCTTTTTGGGCAATTAACTCTGCCCTACTCCCCCGAAAGGAACACCTCCCCCGCGGCTCGGGAAGCGCAGCAGGAAAATATTTGTGGGACGCTGCTCGGGGGCCAGGCATGCTGCTGGGCACACGGGGGGCTCCTGTCCCACCGCCCAGGTGCTGCCCGGGGTGGGACAGCCGCGGCCTCGCACGATGGAGGCTGGAGGGCAGGTGTCAGCCTGGGCAGGGTGCTGCGTCCAAACCCCGCAGAGATTTGCTGATGGAAGGGCTGGAGGACAACCTCCCACGCACGACCTCCAGCACGAGGGCTTTGAGAGCCAGAAATTCGTGCTGCAGCCTGAACGCATGGCTTGGTGACGCGGCGAGGGAACGCAGAGGCCTTTTTTTGCACGGGAGACCCCACCGCCGCGCTCCGGCTCAGCCTGCCCCTCGCAGCAGCAGCGCTCCCACCCGCCCTGCCCACGGCACCTTTGCTCCGTCAGGATCTCCAGGACGTTCTCTGCCAGCCAGATGTTCTTCGCTGTCACGTCCCCGCCTGAACGTGGAAAAGAAATCAGGGAGAGGAAGGCCCGTTAGGGTCACGGCGCCGTTCTGCTGCCGGGTGCGGCCGAACCCACGCCTCCAATCCCTGCGTCAGCCCAGTAAGGCCAAGCTAACGGAGGGCTCTGCTCCTGCTCTGCCTGCCACACGCTTGGCTGCTCCTAGGGGAACCAACAGCATGCTTCTAGGCGTAAGCACAGCAAACTGCGGCTCTGCGAGGGGACCAAGGGGGTCTTGGCTACAGCTGCGATCTCCCAAAAGAACCGTGACCATCTGCAGCATATGGAGTCAGTAATTATCCTTTCTGGAAAGCAAAGGAGCCACGAAGGGGTGAGATTCAGTAACTGGAAAAGGGAAAACATTCCCAGCTGCTGGGCCTACGAAGGGCTACAGCAGCTGCACAGGATGCCCAAACTCTCCAGCAGAGGCCAAGTGTCAGGGCAGCGTCTCGCCCTTCCAGCGCGGCCCTTCAGCACGGAGCCGCAGCGTGGCCGGCGTCACGAGGAGCGGAGGAACTCCTGCAGCAGGGGCACGGCCAACTGCTACAGCAGGCAGGCCAAAACAATGGGATCACAACAATTCAGGCATCGTAAAAAGCGGTGAGGAGTGAGGCAACGGCGTCCTTCCAGAACAGAAGGGGCCCTGAGCGGGGAGGTGTAAGCAAGGGGAAACAAGGGACGCCTTCAGCGGTGGTTTTTGCAATGCTCCATGTTTACACTGCGACAACAGGGCCAGCGCAGCTTGGCTCACGCTCAGGGCTGTCCCCTCCCTCCCCGCTCTTCCTCCCCTCAAGAGCGGACGCGGCAATTTCCAGCCCCAGCTGCCCGGCCCCATGTCACGGGGGCACGACAGGAGCCCAGGGTCGGGTTTTGCGGTGGGGACACGAATTCCTCCGCCGCGGACGTCAGCGGGCGGCAGCAGGGCCGAGAACACGGAAGAGGCTCCATTCCGGCGGACCCGGAAAGGCGCTCCGGTGGGAGCACGCTGCGGGCTGCAACGCGGGCAGCCCCGGCTCCCCGGAGGAGCTATTGACCTCACGCCACATCTCCTGCAGCTCTGATTATTTACACGGCTCCTGCCAGCCCACGGAGGTCACAGCAGGGACTCAGGATGATGCTGGTGCTCTCGTGCCATCATGGGTGAAGGCTGGCAGCGACAGGAACCCAAACGCTTCCTGGTGGCTCCAGCGTTTGCCAGAAGCCTCCTGGCTCTCTCCCTGATTCAATCCTCGCGGGGACTGTCGGGAGCAGCAGACCCTCGAGGGCTTGTCCTCGGCTCCATCCTCCCTGGAGAGCTCTCCTCGCCAGACAGGTTGGGGCAGGCTGAGCTCTGCTCCTGCCCGTCCTCGGTCTCTGGCTCCGTACACGCAACGCACCGTGAGCCCCGGCACGAGCAGGGGGACGCGGGCAGGTCCCGCTGCCTGGGTGCGGCAGAACTCACCTGCGATCTGCTTCATGAAGGTCATGCAGACGCCGTCCGCCCCGAGCACCCCGCTCTTCACCAGCTCCCGCAGCAGCCACACCAGCTGGACAGGGGCAGAGAAGAGCTGGGTTGTGCCAGACCCTCCCACCACACCTCCCTGCAACACCGCGGGCGCCGTGGTGCCACGTGCCACCACCCTCCCCGCCGTGGGTGCTTCCCTTCCAGGCGTGAGCCCATGACGCGGAGCAGAACTCGTCCCCGGTGCCCTCTGCCAGGCTGGCCTCACGGGGGTGGCTCTGGGGAGCAGCCCTCTCCTCACCTGTGTCCGACAGGTGTCCTGCAGCTTCAGGTACTTCTCCATGAGGATCTGGTTGATCTTGTTGAGCACGATGTTCATGCCGTCTCGGCTCACCAGCGCCAGGTCCCGGTAGCACTGCAGCAGGGGACAGCAGGAGATGGTCACAGAGGAAGGGCCGTAATGGAAAACACACAGCGCGTTTATCAGAACCTGATTAGATAACAGCGAATAAACTAATCTCAGGGAAGGAACATCAAGGCAGGCAGGCTCCATGGGGTGACCTGAATCAGCATCCTGGGGCCAGGCCAGGCAGAGCCATTAATCCTCCAGGGCACCGCAAACAGCAGCTGGATGCTCTGGAGTTAGCCCCAGGAGCCAAACGTTTCTCGGGGCAGAACAGGCGGCGGTGGGTGCCTCGCCACCATCTCCCCCATCCCTTCAACCCCATCCTCTGCCACGGCTCTGGAGGGACCAAGAACGGGGGGAAAGGCAGGTGAGGGTCCCTCACGATCAGTTAATGGACAGCCCCAACCAGAAAGGGCAAGGAGGGACCTTGCTGACCGGCAGCCAGGCACAGCGCTGGCCAGGGAGCAAAGATGCTGGCTCCCCCTTCCCCTCTGGGCAGGCAGCAGGGGGTGGAGGGTGATTAGGAAGTAATTTGCTCAGTGGCTCGGCATGAATGTTAATTTGTGCCGGTAAATGTCATGATATTCCAGAGAGCAGGGGTCTGGTCTCTGCATCCTCCTTTAGCGTTAATGAGGCCTCAGAAGATCTCTTTGATCAGGCTCCCTGTGCTCAGGCTTTCTCCCTCCCTTTTTTGTGTAGCGCTGTTTAAATAAATAAAAAACAAACAAACAAAACACAGCCTAAGAGGTGCAGGCTTTTGGGGGCCTCCATCTGCTTCTGAAACGCCAAACGAGAACCCACAAAGCGGAGCCAGGCTCCACACCTCCACGCTGACTGCCGCCTGGCCAGGAACGCAGTCTCCCCCTGCTCCAGGAAAGCAGCCCGAGGGGACGAGTCCGGCCGGGATGCAGCCAGCCCCGGGGCGCCCCGACTCCCACCAGGTTCTCCCTCTGTCACCTGGAAAACACCAGCGCTGCCAGGCCCCCACCCTGCTGCATCCTGCCTCCTGCTGCGCCCAGCTCCGGGGTCAGGGTGCCCACCGCCGCCCACTGGCAGGGGCATTGCTGCTCCCAGCAGCGAGACGAACGTTTTGCACCGCAGCAGCTTTTCCTAGTGGTCAGGAGCTTCGTTGTGTGCAAAGAACCGAGCTTCTCTGGGCATTTAAAGGCACCTTTAGGTCCTGTGACACAGCCCTGCAAGCACGGAGCAGCTCCGAGAGGCTGGGCTGGCGCCGGCAGGAGCTCAGGAGCAGGGCTGGGAGCAGCAGCAGCCAGGCAGACTCCAAGCAGCTGACTGCAGTACGCAGGTCCCAGGGGAAAGGACACCATAATGCCATTACCAGGGAGGTTTGGCAGCTCCTCACCTGGCTTGCTGCAAACTTCCTCAAATCCCGTACGCCGGTGCTGCACAAAAGCAGAACTCAGAGCACGCAAACAACGCTGCTGGTGCCCAAAACCACAACAGGGCAGAGGGGGCATGAGTCCCCCTTTACCAGCGCTGCTGAAACAGGCCAGGCCAGACCCCCAGCAGCCTCCAGCACGAGGACGGTGGCGATAATACTCGGAGGAAACCTGCAGGGCTTCAGCGATGAGGGGGGCGGGGAGAGAACCTGAATTTCTTGGTTATTGCCAAGGCTGCAAACAGCCCACTGCCTCCTCCTGCCTGGAGTGGCTGCTGGCGCAGGTTGTTTAATTAACAGGAAGGAACAAGTGATAAATGTTTGCTTTAAACGAGAGATGGGGGGGAGAAGAAAACAAGGGGGGGAGCGGAGGAGAGAGGCCCCCAGCGCCAGGGCAGGGGGAGGCAGGAGGGCATGCGAGGAGATGGGCAGCGGGGAGGGCTCCAGGCACTGACCCCGAGCTGAGCCTTAATTAGAGGGAGAGGTGCCAGGAGGGGAGGAGGCCCGGGGGTCAGGGCTGGAAGCGTCCTGCTCACAGCTGGGCGAGCTCAGCACAGCTCCCTTCCCCCGTCTGGAGCATCGGGGCAACACGGGGTGGGGAGGAGGGGGAGACCCGCGGGCTGCAGCCCATCGACTGGGGCAGCACAGCCCCGCCCGGGAACAAGGGGCTCCTCGGGGTGGGGGAAGAGGTGGCACCTTTCTTCCCCAAAACTGCAGGCTTGCAGCGGAAGGCGAAGCCTCGTGGGGTCGCGCCCCCGGTCCTGGCGCTCCCTGCTCTGGACGGACAGAGCTCTGCCCCTGGCATGACGGTTTCAGAGCTCCCGCAGGAGCCCCACAGGTGTTCACCCCTCTTGAGCAAAGGCAGGGAGGAACTCACCCCCAAACTCTGGGGGGGAAAAAAATCACTGCCAGGCCCTGCGGTCTGGGAACAGGGCAGGCGGCAACGAGAGTCGAGATCAGAGCCCAGCAGATCCGATTACTCCCGAAGAAAAGGGACGCGCTCCCGAGAGCAAGCCAGAGCGGAGCACGAGGACCACGGCCCATCGCCATGGCCACGAGCAGCAGGCGTGCTCCCCCCCCACCCCACCATGCCAGCAGCTCGGTCACACGCAGCCAGAGGAAATGACAGAGGGGAAGGCACCGCAGAGGCTCCACTCGGCCCCTCGCAGCGCGATTGCCAGGCCGATTAATTGCCGCAGCTCGCCAGACTCGCTCGGCCCTCGCTTCCAGCACACCGAAGCGCCTGCCCTGCGAGTGCTGGGCTCCCACGCGCTCAGTCTGCAGGGCCTGGAGATCCCCACCGTGTCCTGGAGGAGAGAAGAGCCTTCTCCTCGACGTGGAGGAGGTGAACCACCCCGCTGGTCAGCAGCGCGAAATATTCGTCGGCTCCCACGGTTTCTTGGGGGAGAAGGACGCGTTTGGCCGTGTCTGAGCCCCAGCCAGACTCAGCCTCGTGGGGTTTGCAGGGCCAGCACGAGGCAGCACCAGGCCCCGCAGGGCTGGGGGCTCCACAGACAGGGCTGGGGAAGGAGCCAGAGCAAAGCACGGGCACCTTGGAGAGAAACCCGACCTGCGAGCAGCCGAGCCCAACGGCTCCCGGCAGCAGCGCTCTCCCTTCGAGGTGCCCATTCCCAGGGAACAGAGCTGTAACCTCACCCACAGGGACCGCCCCACCCGGCAACGCTGAGCCAGCCACGCGTTCCGGGAGCTCCGGCGGGGAGAGCTCTGCCCTGGCAGCAGCCGTCCCATCAGGACAGGACCCAGCGGGAGCCACCATCGGCACAGCGCGGCGTCAGCAGCGCTCCCGCTCCCAGCCTGCTTCGGCCCCTTGGAGCCCTGCGCGGCCCCTGGCTGCTGGCACGCACCCAGCAAGGACCCCGGGCGCTGCTCGCAGGGCTCCTGGGCTCCCCTTCGGCTGCTTTCTGCGACAGAGCATCGCGCTCAGCTCCCTCCTCAGGCTCCCCCCAGCTTGCGGCAACAGGGCCGATGCCGACCCGCACGCACCGTTCACCTGCAGGCAGGTGGCTGACGGCGGGGTTGGAGCCATGGTTTACAGCAGCCTTAAAGGGAGTTCTTTAGAAATTGAGTCTGGTCGCTGAAATTAATAGAGGGGAACAGCTGAGATGCAATTTTCTGTAGGAATTGAATGAGTCTCTGCTCCAGAGCCTGATGATTTCTGTAGGCACCTATGCCCAGCCCCCAGCCTGCAAATCCACCCCGGCCTCCAAAGAGCAGGCAGAAGCTGGGAAAGGCTCTGGAGCGTCTTGAAGACTCAGCACTCGCCTCCCACCACGAAAAACAATTAATCCCGGGGCTGTGAAAGAGCCCAGCCGAGCTCCTTCCCGGGGGCAGCCTCTGCATTCCCCCAGCACCAGAAACGCTCCCAGCAGAGCTGCTGCCCTGCTGCAATAAACACAGCCCCGGCGCTGAGGACCGTGGCCAGGCGCCTGCACGAGCGCTCCTCCAAATCCCAGGCTTCCTGCAAAGCGAGCCCCCCACCCCGAACTGAACCCCGTGCTTGCCAGCAGCGCCTTACCTTCTGTGCCTGCGCAGGCTCGGTCAAGACCAGGGTGAAGAGACCCAGGCAGATCTCCTCGTGCTGGGGGGTTCCTTTACAGATCTGAGGGAGGAGAAGCGAGCGTTGGCGAGCCGGTGACGCTGGGGGCCAGGGGATGGCCAGGAAGGTGCCTGGAGAGGGAAACCCTCCCCGGGGGCTACCAAGAGGATGGGCAGCGGAGCCACCGGCAGCCCAGGAGGAGTTCAGGGCAGGATCCCAGTGGGGCACAGAGGGCGCACGGGGTCACCAACGCCTGTGACAACCTGTGGCAGCAGCGCGCTGCCCCCCCTCACGGTGCTGGGGCTTCAGCTGCACCGCTCCAGCACGCCCAGGTACCTGTGAACCCCGCCACCCAGAGCGGAGCAGGAGCCCCTGCAGCCCCCAACCCGCCCTTGGAGGCTCCTCCACAACCCGCCTGGGAAAGCCCTGAGCCCAGCCCGGCTGGCCAGCCTTCTCCCGTTAAGGGAAGGTAATGTGGCACCCCTGATTCCGAGGGCCCAAGGTGTTCTGGGGAGGAAAAATCCCGACTGCCATGTCTGCGGGCCTGTTCAGATGCCACACAACAGTTTCCCTTATAGGGTAACATCTGCAGCTTGCTGCAAGTATTTTAAGACTCCGCCAAGTTCGAAATAAACGCTCTGTCCTCCGACAGAAAGGGTGAACCTGCCCTTCCCAGCGGTCCGCAGCCTGGCTGCTTGGAGGCCAAAGGCAGCGCAGGAGGACAAAAATACATGAGAAAGGCAAACACCGGGAGCACGTGCACAGCCACAGCCGCTGGGCTCGTGCGTGGCAGAGCCGCAGCCGGGTCTCGGCACGAAACCGCGGCCCAGGTCGGCTTCCAGGCGCGCGACGGGGACGGGCAC
>VXAV01007730.1:92542-104078 GCA_013399715.1 Alectura lathami | reverse complement strand
AAAAAAAAAGAAAAAAACACAGAAAAACAGTATTCCTAGCACCCATTATTGAGAAGGGTCTTTAATCTCTCTAAGGGGATTAAAAAGGAGGTAAGATCAGCACATGCATCTTCTGGTCCTCTCTTGCCCCAGGACTGTGATGGGAGAGGCAGACGGGGTCAAGCGACCAGCCCTTGTCACCTGCCCGCAGCACCCAGCTGTCCGCTCCCGTCACCATCCGCTGCGTGACCGCTGCTCTGTGCTAATTGCCACCTCCAATTACGAGGGAAGGAAGCTATGGTTCAGCCAGCCTTGCAGCTAACTTGATTTCCACTCTGTTACCCTCGTGGACGCAGCGAGTTTATTTGGAGAATTAAGCTCTAACAGGCTGCCGCGAGCGACCTGGAGCAGCTGGGCATGGGCAGCGGGTCCAGCGCAGGCCCCTCTTTCCAGGGCCTGGTAGCCTGAAGAGGAACGTTTTGCCGGCACGTGTGCAGTGTGCACGGTGTGCAGTGCAGAGGAAGGAGAGAAGCGTTGTTCCTGTGGGGCGCAGCTGAGCGCTGCTCGGCCCGCGTTGCCCCTCCACGTCGCAGCCGGCCGACGCGCGGCGAGCGGCCCCGCACAGGGAGCGCGCCGGCATTTTTCCGTGCGGGTTGTGCAGCGTCCTGTAGTGATACTTAGCAGCATGAAATGTTGGCACACGCTGAAAACTGGTGAAAGTTCAGCCATCTAATTTGGGCAGGTTGCGCTTACAGGCACTAACACTTGCAGACAGTTTAATAACAGGACTTGGCAGCGTCTCTTAGAGCTGCTTAAACTAATTAATGCATTTGCTCCCTACAGGATGAAACTGAGTTTTCAGATACATTTATAAAATGGTGTGCATGATTGCTAAATATTTCATTATTTTGAACTATAACTTCTGGTGGCTTATGTCCTACAGATAGAGAATATTTTCTCTTACGACACGTGTGCGGTGGCTCCGGAAGGAGGATGCTCTGCCCCTGCCTGTTGGGGCGGGACAGTTCCTTTGTGCCGTGTTTCAGTGGGCTCAAAGGCGCTCGGTAGCATGGCCAGGGGGTGAAGGGACCAGGGGACGGAGGGGGTGAGGGGACCTGGGGACCAGGGGGCCACAGCAGCGTGTGCTGCCTGTGCATCGTGCGCCTCGGGGAGGGCACCAGGCAGGGATTCCCCGAGCCCCCCGAGTGCTCGGGTTGACGCTGATCTTGCTGGCTCGAAGAGAGGCTACAAAAATAAGAAGCCACGGCTTGGTTTGAGGGAAACCTTTCTGAAGAAACGATGGTAAACAAAATCTGTTTGCCCAAGGAAACCCTCCTAGCAATCAGCTAGTAACACAACTGCTTGTGCTAATGAACCCAAAGCTGTTAATGTGGTTTCTTCAGTTAAATTGATTCATGAATTTTGAAGAGAACATTATCTAATGAATTTTCTTTGAATAGAAAGCAATTAAAAGGACAAATCAGTCTGATTAACCCCAAAGTCACCCTACTGCCACAAATGGTGTACAGTTTGAAATTATATCATAAAAACTAGAGCAGATTTGCTATCTCTTTGCCCTCAACTAATCCATGTAAATTAATGAACAACAAAGTTAATTTCTTTGATGACCCTTTTCTCGTATCACCTGGATTATGCTGATGTTTAATTTGCTTAATGTTATAATAAAGACTAAACAGATTTTTTCAATGAAGTGATTATCATTCCCTTCAGTTAAGAAGTGATTTTTATTATTTAACACATACGTAATGGTGTATGGCTTTCCTTTAAGAGCACAATCACATCTCGCTGTGTAACACAATCAATGTCTTTTTTGACAGCTAAAGAAAGAAAATGTTTGGAGCCAGTTTGTTTCTCTGCCAAAGCAGCAGACAGAAGCTCGCAACAGGGCAAAAGGGCCTCTTTCTTTTCCTCTTTTTCTTGTTTGCCAGCTCCCTCCTCTCAGTAAGTTACTCGCTAGTTAGGTCTGCAGAGCTTTTACAAGTGCCTTGGAAGAGCAGTAGGTGTGCAACCCCACTAACATCCTAGAACAGCTGTTGGTTTTCCTTTTGTCAAGCAGTCCTGGGCTGGGAAGGCAAAACCCTGCAGTTCAGAAAGAAGCTGCTTCCAGAGCATTTGCTTATTCATTATTTCAGCAATTGGAACACTTAGAAGCAATTTGCTGGCGAATTAAAATTAAAATAATGGCAGATACATTATTTTTTCAGAGCCCCGTGCCATTAAGGATGTGCCGTGCACTCAAGGTCACAGCCAGTCCTCACTTTGGGTAGTGTCTGGGATGCTGAGCAGTAGCTTGGGGGGCTCAGCTATAAAACGCACTCAGCCAGGATAATACCGAGTCCGCTGGCTCTAGGGCTTCTTCTGCCGCGTGTCCCAGCTGAAGTTGGAAATTAGCTGCCGGTGCAAGGGCTCTGTGAAATAGGTAGCGCTGGCTATTTCTTGCCTTTTTAATTTGACTCTATGCTAATTTATACTCTGCCAATTTAATGGAAAAACCACATTGTATGAGTTAACAGGATAATTGTACTTGAAGCAAATTAAAAATAGAGGAAAATCAAAGCCTTAAATCCTTTTTTATAGTGATCGGTTACTCGGAGCGCTCCTTCTAATAATCATGTATTTAAATATAGTAATACAGGATGCAATAACAGGACGGCGTATTAGCGCTGTTCAAATTTAAATTAGAAAGTTGCTGTTGAGGCTGTGCTGTGCTCTGGGCGTCTTGCGTCCTCCACCTCGGTTTTTCAGCCATGCCTACAAACAGCGCACTCTTTTTTCTGCAGATTCCTTCACCAAGCAGGTGCTGTGGACGCTGCTGAGAGAAGTGAAGTTCGGAGAGGCCGTTTCTTACCAGCAGTTAGCAGAGCTAGCGGGCAACACCAGAGCGGCCAGAGCGGTGGGAGGAGCAATGAGGAGCAATCCTGTAAGTTCACGTCAACCCTCAAATAAAGTTGATGGAAGATGGTGGATTTAGAGAGCTTTCTGGGCTAAATGTCATTAGTTTAAATTTATCTGCTATGAAAACTGGTCTACCATGAGTAATAAGGTCAGTAAGTGTTTTTAATCAGCAATAATGCACAACCCAGTTTAATGTGATTTATGCCCCACCATTTATGGTGTTAGCTTGGAAAAAGAAACATTGCACTTCTTTTAATTCATCAGCCTATACGTTTTGTTGTTCTGAAACTTTCTTACGTATTAGGTGAGGGAAATCTTTTATCACTCAGCACTGACATCATTTGTCAGGGTGTGAGGAGCTGTGGACGTGTTGCCAGATGGGATGGACTGCTGTTACGGATGGATTTCTGAAGGTGTGGAAGGGAGGGATTTTACTTCATGTAGGTACACATGTGAATCAAATCCCTAATTTTTAACGTTTTTTTTCCCCATGTACTCGAAATTAAATGTAAATGGCAATTCTCCTTTAGATAAAGGTGGGTTGCCTGAACTGGCACAACTGGAGGGAGGAGCCCTCTAGATTAGTCCTGTGGATTTTGGAGAACCAGGGTGTTACAGTACATGGTCTCTTTGTCCATCATGCCAGTAATTATCCTGCCCTTTCATTGTCCACGTCTAGATTTTCAGATGTTATTTATTCACCAGAAACACACTGATCAGCAAAGCTAGTGAGAATCAGTGCGGGTCCTGTCCACTGGCTGGGCTGTGCCTGAGTCCTCTTAGAGGAAGCTCAGTCCCGAATTAGGGGGTTCTGGACTGGCCTGAGTGCATCACTGCTCAGCAAGGGGCAGAAGGATGGGGCTTGGTCCCTCGCCCCACGGCCTTTGGGCTATAAAGGCTGCAGAAGTCACTGAGAGGCAGCGGGCTCTGAGCACCCCTTTGTCACTGTGCAAAGGAGAGGAAAAGCGAGGAAAGAGAATGCTTCCCTGTGTCTGGTTTTACACATTCTCTTCCTCCTTGCCTTAAAAAAAACAGAAACTTTGATTTCTGTTAATATCATTGTGGCCTTTTTGGCCATTCTTCGACATATTCTTCCTCATTACCACTTGCCCGTAGCAACGTGTGTCTTTCCATACGCAAATGCCTCTCCTGCCGTAATCTCTGACATCCTGTGTTGTTTTTACATCCAGTCCTCCCAGTATTTTCTTTAATAAGGTACATAGAAGCCTGCAACATGGAGGTGCAAAGCAGATTCAGAAAACTGTTTTCAGAAGAGCTGGTGCTGTCCAGACAGGAATAACAAGGGCTGGGGCTTTTTGCAGTGCCACCACCTCCCACCTTGGTATTTCGCTTCATTCATAAAATCAATCTGCATATTATGCACAGCCAGCCTGCTCATCGTGACTCCTGGGTCTGAAGGGCTGTGTAAAGGTTCATGTGGAAAATACGTAGTGAAAAGGTGCTCCCGTGGAAGTGCACAAGGACTGTGTTCGTGTTTGCATGTGGAACATGCATGAAATTAAAGATTAACTCCAGGAGATGTCTAGTGATGAAAATGAGTTTTGGACCAGGCAAGGATGTCATTACTGATTTTTTTACAATCAGCTTTCTTTCTATTATGGAATATTGGAGTGGTATTATATTAAAAGAGCTCTATTTTCCCTAAAGCTATACATTAGTATCTATAATACAATTTAAAAATTTCTGCTGGGGACAGAAACCACTGTAGCCATAGTAAGGGATGGGAAATAACAAAAATAAGACAGGACCCCATTTAAGAAAAAATTGCAGTAGCGTTGCTGTATATTTTCAGAACTATTTTCATCCTTCCTCACAGGGGAAAAAGCAGGAATTTTCACACCACAACCTGCTGTTACCGCTGCTTTGGATGCTGCTGCTCCACTGCAGCCTGAGGGCAAAGCTGGGTACATTTCCAGGCAATAGCAATTACGTATCCTTTTGCACAACACCGTATTGTTATTCTTTGAGAACTGTTTCCTGTAGGTTTGCATTGTATTACCTGATCTTAATGTGCACCGTATTATACTGGAAAGCATTCCATCATATTCAAATAGTTTGTGTTGTCAAGTGCAATACGGCGTGTTGACAGAGCGCATCTTCATGAACTGCTTCGTATGAAAATCTGGCACACCCTTACCATAATGGCTTAAGCCATTAGCCGTTATGCTAGTTCGTGTGGCAGTGTGCTGCACGTGTCGGGTTTTAGAATACCCCTGAACGTTGTACATGTATAAACACACTTGCAGCCTGTTTATCGGATGAGATATTGGGCTTTAAATCCGGCTGAACAGATCATTAGACTGAACACGCCATGCAAACTGCAGCATCGTTAAAAGAGCAGCGACGAACTCAAAGAACTGCCGTGTTAACAACTGCTACACCTGTAACACCAGCTTCGGGATGCAAATACTGGGTTTGCCTGCAGTTGTTGCAGAAATGCAGTGTTCTGGTAAGCAGCAGATTAGTGATGTTTGCTCACAGGAGAGAAGATGAAAATTTAGCGAATGCTTTTATTAATGATTGCTGCAGAAGCTACGCAAAATTGTGACTTGCTTGCACCTTGAGATGCTCCCTTGGTTAAAGGATGAAATTATAAGCAGGAAGACGAAATTATAATCGTGATTTAATGAGGACAGCAATAGCAGTAAAAGTGAGGGCTTGAAATAAAGCAGAGCTGCACGTAGAACAACGCACTGCTACTGAAATGTTTTGATACAATTGCGTGTCTTCCATTTTTCCAGGAAATGCCAGAACATCTTTTCCCCTCCACAAATCATGGGCTGGGGTTTAATTTTGGTCGTGTGCATTCTACAGGTTTCCCTTTGCAGTGGGGTTGCTTCCATAATTCATACAATGACCTTCAACTTTATGAGAAGGTGGAAGAGGTGCCAGCAGCAGCGGAGAGATGCGACATCTTTGCCTCAATTTATGCCAAGGACATGGCGGGGATGGCTCACCTTTTGCAAGAAAAACTTCAAATAGTTTACTGCAGTTCAGATTGATTGCAAGGTCTGTGGTCCTCAAAGGGAACCCATAAAGTTCAATTAAAAATCTCATTAGACTAGTATAGGAGGATCAAAAAGAAATCACAGCGACTCGTGGGAAATGGCGAATGTTGGGCTGATTAGTCCAAGGCCATCCTAAATGACTGTTCTGTGGCTTAAATAAGACGTCTTCAGCGGTCTGTTAACAGCAGTAATGGCTGCATGCGTTTTTTATATTCTGTCCAATGGTGTTGTTTTTTGGGCTAAAGCCCAGCTAAGTGTCTGCCCTGACGCTGAGATGAGTCCGTCAGAAGTCGGGGACATTATTCAGCCAAAATAGTTTAAACATTTTGGAGCGAAAGGAGTAATTGTGCATTGATGAGAAGGCTGTGAAGTATGGATTTGAAATGTTGCGAACACATAAAACGGCTTGTGCATTAATTCCTTGGGTGGCTAGCAATAAAGATGAGCCCATGCTGGTTCACATTACAGCGTTTGTTTCTGCGAGGGAATAGGGGGAGAAAAAGCAATAGGACATGAGCAAACTGAAAGATTATTTTTTGCTAAGTGTGATTCTTGTTGTGTGTTATAACGTGATGTTTCAGCTGTATCCATTATGGTCTGGCTGATCTATTTTTGACAGTTTGGCAGCTTTCTGTGAGTCTCCAGTCCATCAGGCAGCATAATAGGACGGTCGGTTTTCCATTGTGTCAAACTGAAAACTCTTAACAAGCGCAGCGCCGCGGCGGAGCTCCGCGCTGCCTCATCCTCAGACGGAATTTGCTAAATGCAGTTCAAAGGCAATCGATACCTTGTGCAGGGAGTTTTTTTCCCCACCTTTTTCTAAACAAACGCATTATTGAGGAGTTAGTTTATTCACAGATTGCCATGAGCGTTAATGACCACCCGAGTCTTGTTCTGCCAGTCACCCAGATGGCTGTTGATAAAGATTTAGCATCATGTTCTGAGTGTCAGGGCTGTCAGTAGCGCTGAACCATTTGACCAGAAGAAAAAACGCACAGGGAGCTATTGATTACAGCTTCTCAGTGTCACTTGTTCACCAGGATTTAGGTATTGATGAGGCTGCAAGTGAAAACAAGCTCTTTCCCTTGTGGGCCTCTACCCAGAAGAACAAAAGCAAAGTTGGAGAAAATATTCAGCTGGTGCCCGAATCAGAGGGATTCCGCTATCGATTGAAGGGCCCCTTCATGTTATTTTTGTTGGAGACAAATCTATGGGTTTGGAAGTTTTATAGCATTTGAGATAGGGTCTGTGTAAGTGATGGATTCATGTATTAGATGAATTAGATTTCACAGCATGAAGATTTCAGTGGAGCTACAATATTATGAGCTGCTTGGTTATTGATAAAAATTACATTAAATGTAGCTGAGGCATTAAAGCTCCAGACTAGGGTACTTCTGCCTCCAGAATGTCCTTAGGGCCCTAATAAATTTTAGCAGGTTTAATTATTTTAGTAGTCTGAAAGTTGTCACCACAATTAAGCCAAACCGAAGCAATGTTCAATATTTTTAAATCACACAGCCTTTGTAGCACATTCTCTTCTCTATCCGGCACTGCAGAGGATGGCGTGTGTGCATGCACGCGCTAGGACAGCCTTGGTGTGAAGTCCTTTATTTCGGGCATGGAAGATGCTGCAGCTCTTTCCTACCCTTCATCTCAGTGGTTGCGTTTTCCAGCCACAGCCTTTCAGCTAGCATTAACGCAGTGTCACTGCAGCTCTGCCAGCTCAACACCTGCCCGAAAAAAAAGAGGCTTCTGAGTTCCTCTGCTTCTTCTGTCCCATGGCAGTGGCCAATGGCACTCCTCTGCAGCAGGAGAGTACCCTAGCAGAGATGTGAGGTTCCCCGTTTCTTCTGGGGATCCCAACCACCTCCTCCACGCCTGGCGTGACGCTGAGTGGCTCAGCCGCACGTCCCCGAGGTTGGGAACTGCCCCGCACTGCCCCCGGCAAGCCTGAGACCACGGCGCGTGCCAGCTACCTGGCTGCAGGTGACCTTGCTCCAGGACTTTTTCTTCAGGCACGCTTTCCATTTTCTCACACAGTTTAGCAGCAGAAAGTGCTGCTAGGAAGGTGTCAGCTCATTTCCCTGACAAAACTCCCAGCCAGCAGGCCCTGGCTCTGCACCATCTGAGCAGTCACGGGGAGCTGGCTCAGAGGGAGGTTTTGGCTCCTGTTCCTGGCAAGATTTGCACATTTGCCATCAAAATACCCTGATTCATTTTTTTATATATTTTTAAAGAATTGCAACTTAACCTCAGAGGTTTTTCACAGTGTATTCTTACATCTTGTGATTGCTTTGTCACACAAGCAAATCTGCCTGTAGCAACTGGTGCAGGTGGCTTGTAAAGCCAGACAAATCCCCAAACAAACAAACAAACAAACAAAAAAAAAAGACTTGCAGCAACAACAACTTTAAAGGAGTCATAAACCAAGGGTGTGAGGGCATGGTCTAGAGGAGGAAGTTTGCTGGGGCTCGCTGGAGGTGTCATGGGTGCGCAGTTCACTGGTGGCAGTGCCAGCGCCAACTAAAGCAGCCGACAGAAGCGTTTCTGACTGAACCTTGATAACTGTAAGCACCTGTGTGTATTCCTTTCAGTGGGCTGAGACTGAGATTTTAAATTCCAGCCATGGCAGTTGCTTAACCCAAACTAAAGCACGCCCCAAGAACAGTTTGCAAAGGTCTGACCTGTGTCTGTGCAGGGGTCTGGATCTCTCACTCATACATGAGCACAGCTGGGACTTCACCGAAATGCACGTGAAGTGGGATAAAACCAAGTGTAAAGTGAGTGATTTGTCTGTGCATGTGTACATATAAATAAATGGATGTATTTTCACTCAAAATACCCAGTTCTGTGAAAAGCACACTTTTTAGTAAGCTATTCACAGTTCTGTCATTACAGTTGAATTGCTCTGTAGTTACCAAAGCACATACTGCGTGATTAAAGATGATGTATTGCATTTTTTATGATGTGTACTTCAACTATGATAATCACCTGCAGTAAAAAAAAAAAAAAAAAGCGTGTTTATGTACTTCTCTGCATTACCAGTCTATTATGTAACTTCTTGCATTGATTTTTCAGAATCTCTGACATTTGGCTATAAATGATACAAAGTAGAAGGCATGAGAAAAAGTTCTTAAATTGGTTAGGTGTGAATTAAATCTCTCCTGTTGTAGGTTTTAAAAATTCACAACCCATTTTGGATTGACTTGCTGTTAAATAATAAATAATGCCTTGTTCTTACATGGAACTTTTCAGCCGGGCACGTTGAGGTGCTACAGAGAGACGAGGAATTGGCTGAGGGAGCCGAGGCTCAGGGAGCTCGCTCGCAGAAGCGCTGTTCTCGCATTTTCAGTGGTCTTTTTTCCCAGGAATGCAGCCTCTTCTCATCCTGCTAATAATCGCCCTGTACCTCCGTCTGTGCGTTTCGAGGAGGCACTGGTTGTAGGTGCCTCACTTGGGAACATGGCAGCACCACCATAACTCATCCCATTAACCTCGTATCATTAGGCGCTGCCCAAACATTCGCTTCTTCCATAGATTCCATGCATGGAGTTTTACACACGGGTTTTACCTACGTTAAGGCGTCACATCGTTTTTATGTATCCAAATTTCTCCTGCTGCTTATCGTTCCCTGAGAGCCGGGTGGTCTTCAGGGCCCATCGGCGTTGCAGGGCATCCGTACCCAGCAGCTCACAAAGAAACGAGGCCGTGGTGCAACAGCTCCTGCATCCTCCTCGCAGGTGGCCGGTGTCTCCAGCATGGCCTTCAACCTGGACCTTCAAATCCGTGCCGCGGCTAGCACAGCGGAAGGCGAATGCTGCTTCTCCTGCTTCTGCTCCCCTTTGCTGCACCGTTTGCTTCCTTTCTTATTTTTGTGTGTTTTGCAGATCCCGATTATAATACCGTGCCACAGAGTTATTCGCAGCGGTGGCCAGACTGGCAACTACGGAGGAGGGAACCTCATGAAAGAGTGGCTTTTGTCGCACGAGAAGCTCCAGAAAGAGAAGTTAGCAGATTGACGCGGCTCAGCCACAGCTGCTCGGCAGCCAAGGCACACAGCCGCAGCTCCTTGGCTTATAACGAGCTCTCAGAGCACCCAGCAGAATTCAGAAAAATTGTAAATATTTGAGTGACATATAAATATAATGCAACACCCGAAGTGAAATGCGTGGTGGCACCACTGTATTAAAAAAGCGGGATGCATCCTAGGGGATGCAGCTCGTCTGCCCTTTCTAGTTTTTACATTTTACAGCAGAATGACTACAGCGGTCCAGACGTGCTGTGCGTGTATTTTGTTCCCATCCCCGGTCCCGTTTTGTTCTATTTTTAATGTCCATTAAAGCAGGGATAAGGCATCCCTCTGAGGCTGCTGGCCGAGCGGCCAGGTGGCCAGCCTGGGCCGTGTGCTGCCTGCCCGCCCTGCCAGCCCCGTGACAGGGCTCCGACCCGGTGATGTCCCCCCTGAAATGGTTTTTACGTAAACCCCGACTCAGGGACCACGGCG
This sequence comes from Alectura lathami, assembly GCA_013399715.1. NCBI lineage: Eukaryota > Metazoa > Chordata > Aves > Galliformes > Megapodiidae > Alectura > Alectura lathami. The sequence continues at coordinate 93,650 of VXAV01007730.1, read as the reverse complement.
AGGTGCCGTCAGGGGGAAGCGGCTTTTCTTTTCGGATTGCTGGGGGTGCTGGGGGCAGGAATAAAGATTTTGCTTTTGTGATTGCTGCGAAAAGCAGGTGGAGCTGTAGATGCTGGCAAGTTGCTTGAGATGCTGTAAGTGAGCAGTTACATGAGTGCAGCTTGGACAAAATATTAAAAGCTCATCATAGCTGCATCTTTCTCAGCAGCAGCTTTCCTCTGGTGTTCAGTTTCCTCTTCAGATTCTTGCAGTTCTCTGTTTAGGTGAAGCGTTGTTTCCTGTAGGCTCTCTGTAGAAAGGATTGGAGCGATGTTAACGCTGCATTTTGAGGTGGTTTAAAAAGGGTTCTCTGAAAGTGCGAGCCACCAGAAGCTGGAATTTTCAGTATGGGAATCGTAAATTCTAACATGGAAATACTGATTTTTTATGTGTTTTATCATATTTTCATAGATGTCTCTTTAGAAAGGCCATTGCTAACCAAGAAATTATTGTGTTACCTCGCTTTGGCTAACGTAGTATTGTTGGTATCTCAGAATTACTTCAATAAAAAAACTGCTTTGCATGTACAAGTGTCTTTGTGTATGTTTATAAATAAAACACAGTATATGATATATGGAGAAAATAAACTATACCCAACTGTACAATATAAAGCTGTATTTTTATCAAGGGTTTCTGGTGGCAATATAAACCACGAAAGCAAAGCTCAAGTGGTTTGTACGTGTCACCAGAACCCCGAGATAAAAATATAGCCTTATAATATGTACAGTTTGGGTGTATTTTATTTTTTTTTTTGTAACAGGGTACCAACAAAAGAACGTGGCACCACACGTAAACCTTAACCTCTCCCACACGCGCGTCTCCCGCTGTTTTTTGCGCCCCGTTTACATCTGCCCCGTGGCCGCGGCCGGGCGGGCACCGAGGCCGGGCACAGCCGGCCCTGAGGCTGCGAACCGTGGCCGTAACTCAGGCACCAGCGCCGGCGATTAAAATTCATCCTTCCCTCCTGCAAATCCCTGAGAGAAAGCGCCAGGCCCGCGGTTTGCTTGCGGGCGAGGGCGCGGCTGCAAATCAGCGCGCGGCCGCCGCGACTGACGGGCGCTGCCGGGCC
>VXAV01007730.1:79479-90207 GCA_013399715.1 Alectura lathami | reverse complement strand
CTGGCAGCCCCCGTGATTGATGAAAGGATATTGTTAACGAGCCTTTAAAGTTTCTCGTTAATGGTTGCTTTTTTTTTTTCTTTGTCCCCCCATTGAAAAAAGCCAGAAGAAAAAAAAAATCCACATGAGCAGTAATTAAGATCGATCCCATACAGTACATTGAGTTATCAATTTTTGAAACCTCTTTAAGTGCCTTATTTAGTTATTTTAAATAGTGCTTTTTATTTGTTGCAGCACGCGGTCCTGGAGCACAGCTGCAAGCAGCGTGGGGACAGAACACCGGGGCCCAGCAGCTGGTGTCCCTCGTCCTCCGCTGACCACCTCCAGCTCAGGACATGTGTTAGCCACGGCGAGGCTCCCGCTGGGGCTGGGGTCGGCAGGGTTGATGATGGTTGCATAACGAAATCTTGTGTCTTAGCTGAAAGTTGGCCCTGTTCGTCATTCTTTGTTTTGCCTCCGTGCTCGTTGCATGGCACGGGCATCTGTCCGCTGACTGTGGTTGGTGCGGGGTGGGACATGGGAGCGGGAACCATGGGGTGTTCTCAGCAGATCCAGGCTTGGCTTGAGCTTGGCTCGAGTGAAGAACCACAGTGTTTCCGTTAGTGCCTAATGTGATGGTTTGAAAAATTACCACCTTTATTTGTTGCGTTTGCTGTTGTGGGGCAAGTTTCCTAGGAAGTTTGATGTGGATTATAGCCCAGAGTTTTTGAAGTGTAAGCCTCCAACATGATCCTCGTTTCTGCTCTTGTTGAGCAAGCACATCCTCTGATCCTCTGTGTGTTTTGAAGTAGCATCACCATGATACCTGAAGGCAGATTTAATTTTAGGGAGCAGTCCTTCATTGCTTGACCAGCAGCGCCACTGCGGTGCAATGAAACGCTTTCTTCATAATGCCCAACAAAAACATGGCCTTGTCCTTGTGGAACAAAGTGCTCACAAGCATCGTTGAATCCCAGAACCACTTTCTAGTTCCAGATAATCTTCTCGAACGGGGCTCGGGGTAGCGCTTCACCCACACGCAGCCTGGCAGTTTCTGTCGCAAGGTGGAGGTGCAAGCACTTCAAACAGCTCTGTGCACAAAGGCACAGCTTGTGCTTGCAGTAGATGTCAGACACCAAAAATATCTGACAGATACACGGAACAGCTGAAGGCAAAGGGGTCGGTGCCTGTTTGTGCGGCGGCAGCGGCAGGGCAGCAGCCGGAGCAAAGCTGGCCCTGCAGGCACCAGGCGCGTAACAAAGAGCGAGCATCGGATTCTGTGTCACCCGGAGAAACTTCCCGTGCAGAGAACGAGTTCTGCTGAGTTACATTTAATGTGGCCAAAATCAAACTGGAAAATAATGGCAAAAATTGAAACAAAACCAATGTATCATTCGTGAAAGTCGCTTCCATTGCCACCAGCGTATTTTGCACCAAAGATCATTCTCCAGGTACAGTAAAGTGCAAAAAGAAAGGCACTGGAGTGAAGTTTGGACCTCCAGATGTTGCTGGGATTGGAGTTCTCTCTGTAGCTGCAGGAGCGTTACTGAGAGGCTGCAAGCTGAAGAAATGTTTGTGTACTCCAGCAACTGTCTTACACCACGTTTGTCGTTTAAAACGCGCACACTGAAAAGCAGAAGGCACCACTTGGAGAAGGAGCAGGCCGTGAGCTGGGCGGTTTCTTGTCCCCCGCTCGGCAATCAGTCTTCCCGCCCCGCCGTTCCTGATGACCAGCAAACTGTCTGCAGCCTTCTGGTTGTCGAGAAGATTGCGACAAGGCAAATGTCGGATCATGTGGAGCCTTCTGAATTTCTTGACCCCTTCAATCTGTTTTGCAGCCTGGGTATGGCAAAGAAGCTGTGATGGACTAATTGCTTGTCTCTTTTCTCCGGGCAGAGGATAAAGACCAGGTACATCATCTGATTCTTTCAGATTAGCAGCATCCTCCACTTCAGTCTTAGCCCATGTGTCAGCTGCTGCAGGACTGCTCTGGACACGCTGCCTTTTCGCCAAAGCTGGAGCAGATGTTGAGGTCCTGCAGTGTTTTTTCTGATGCTGTTCCCATGGGTCTGGTTTGGGCAGTGCACAATGCAGGTGTATGTATGACTAAAAAAAAAAAAAAAAAAAAAGTCTGATTCATCTTCACCAAAACACAAAAATATTGGAGCAGCTGAGAGGAAAAGATAGTTTAGAAGTTTGTACTTCTGTTTCTTGTTTCAACCTAAGCGCTACACTTTTCGGTAGAACACCCTGTACGTGAGGTGGCCGACAACCACCGAGCTTGATTTTACTGAACTGCCCTGCTCTGTGCTCAGTGACTGTGATCCTGGACAGCTGTTTTCCTGGGCTTTCTCTTAAATTGTTTCTTGCGATTGGCAGTAGAACAATATGAGATTTGAGGAGTTACATGTACTTTTTAATCTGTACAGACCAAATTTTCTGTTCAGGAACCATAGGGAAAAACTCTATGCAAATTTAGGTTCCAGTCCTCTTTCCAGTGCTGTGTTGATTATTTCATTTATTTTGAAAAATGAGTTAATAGCATTTGGTTCAGATGGAAATTTGATTATTTTTGGCTCTTTGAAATTTGATTATAAACAGCTCTTGCAATTTGCTTCAGACCTGGCGGAACCTTGGGGAAGAGCCTCCAAAACTCTTAGGAAGCACCAGAACTTTTTCAAGTAATTGCCCATTTACGGGAGTTCAGCAAGTAGCCTGTTAAGCGCGTCAGCTGAAGTGCATTGTGTTTCCTAAATGTTTCTGACAGCTGCAATATGTGATTGTTGCCATTCAGGCTTAACTAGAGAGGATCTAAAACACAGAGCCTCACGTGCTGCCAGAGAGGCACCACTGACAGGTAAAACTGGCTGGGAACCTCAAAGCCAAATTGTCCCTGGAAATGGCAAAACGTGGATTTTGCCATCTAGTGCCTGCAAATGTCGTCCTTAGTCTGTGTGGGGATGTGTAATTTTTGAAAAGTCCCATCTGCGCACTCCTCATAGGCTCTGTCCCAGTGGGGAGCATCTCATGGGCCCCGTGCGAGGCCCTCGCCGGTCGCCGAAGGTCCCAAGGCACCAGCAGCACAGCTGGAGCCCGCTGCAGGTTGAGGCTTGCGTCCTGACATGACAGCGAGCACAACGCTGCACAGACCTCCCCAGGTGACATCACCAGGTGATGGTGATTCCTGTCCAGGACCGCGCCGCGCAGATCTGAACCCCCAAACCCACACTGGAGGGCTCGGGTGGGGAGGCGGCAGGTGCCTCTGCCTCCTGCCGTGCAGGTTGCTGGGCAGCAGTGGGTTCAAACGCAGCAGAACTTTTCTGAGAGCGCAGTCCGCATTATCCCTGCACTGCATTTTAGTTTAAGCATTAAAATTCAAGGTCTAAATACACAGTTCTAAATTGGAGATGAGTATATGCACACTGCAAATGTAGATGTATCTTGCTGAGTACACAGCCCATAAAATATGTAGTGTAAGATCACTCATTTATTTAAAGACGCTTTTTACTTCGGATAGAAAATGACACAAATCTAAATATTACAATGCAAAGTAATGTGTAACTGTCTGTATGTTATAGCCTTAACACTATACTTTTGATGCAGAAGAGATATAGCAGCTGCACTTTAATTTCAAGCAAATTGATCCCAGATGTAAATGTTGTTTTGTTCCATGGAAGATAGTGCACAGGTAAAGCAAATATCATTGGTTTATAGTCCAACAGAGTGCTGCAACAGGATCCAGCCTCTTCTGCCTGGGCACCAATAAAGCCTGGTGACTGCGACAGAGGAGGATGCCTGAAAAGGATACCATAAAAAGAGACAGCTTTGCTTTTTACCCTTTAAGAATACAGCCACCTGTGATCTAAGTAGCTGTTTTGAAGCCAGGAAAGCTTCTTGGTTTGTCAATTATCCTGCAGGCAAAATCTAAATTTGGCTTGTTTGCCATTTCTTTCACTTGGCATTTTGTAGCATTGTTTTTCTCCCACTGTATGTATGTTTACCTTAAAAAATATATTTTTTACATATATATATTGACTCAGCAAGCCAGTTGTTTCAAACTAGAAATAACAATGATAATTCCGCTTCATTTTGCTTGGAGATACCCCAAAGTCACCCATGGAAGGAGAGGGTCTCTTAGCTCAGCTATTTCTCCTGTTTCCAAATCGCAGCCCAGCCTTTCTCCACTGTGAGACCTGGCTGTGGCTGCCCAGCTGTCCCTGTGGGCTCCACAGTGGTGGCAGCAAGGACCCGAGCTCCGCGTAGCAGCTTCCCACTCTGCCCGTCCATCCGTCTGCGAGCTGGCTGACTCACAGCTGGTCATTCTTGCTTTTATTTGCTATTGCTTTCAGGTCAGGCCTGTGCATGCACTTATGCTATTTTCACAACAGGAGAGGTTTAGTGAAATTGGGGGAATATTGTGTTTGGATGTGTCTTAGTCAGCACGGTGTGAGTTGGTGGTTGATGGGTGGAAGTCGGGTGTTTGAGAGCTCCCCATCTTGATAGCTGCATTGATTTAACGCTGCTTCCTTCTGCATCTGTCCGGGTAACTCGGTGCGTGAAGTGTGCTCTGGATGAGTGGTCCTTCAAGTGCCGAACGTATACATAAAGGTGTTCCTGAGGGGCAGGTACTAGGCAAAACTATGGCACGTCTGCACAGCCGATTTTTTTTCTCACTATATTGCATGGGATTGACTGAATCTGGCACAGAGTCAGAGCTGCTGGGCGATAGCAGGGCACTTACCTCAAATCACAGGTTGCGAGCGCTGACATTTCCATTCAAATTACTCCAGCAGCCGACTGCTCCCCGGTGCAACTTCTTCTGTAAGCGACAAGGTGACAGCAGTCCAGAAATTTAACTTGCTGTTGTCTGGCTCCAAGTGGAATTATGAAGTTTGTGACACGCGTTAGGAGGATGGCTGCTGGTCGCAGCCGGCGCTTTGTGTGCTCTGTGTGATTAATCACGGGTCGGGCGCGGGGCCCGGGAAGTTCTGTCAGCTCAGGATGGCTGTCCCTGCTGCGAGCCGGCTCCTTCTGACTCTCTGCTCCTTGTCTCCCGTTGTCTGAGCTTGGAGCTCCACTGAAGTCTTCTGGCATCTCCTCGTTGCCTGAGCCCTCTGTACGTCTCTCTTTTTAATTAGAATGGACAGATCATCTGTTCTTGACGTGTGAGTACCTGATGATCACGTTTTTCTGCTCCCTCCTCTCCTCAGGGATGCCTGGTGGATTCATTCTTTTCACAACTTGACTTTCATTGCAAGTTGCCTTTTATCTGTCCAACCTTTACAGCAGGAGACCTTTTCTGTTTGTAAAATAGGTCAGAAGATTTTGTGATTTGAGGTGTTTGCCATATACAGGCTGAAACTGGATATAAGTTTTGCCCAGTTTTATTTCTGTATCACACAGTAAACCATAAAAACCCTTTGGTGTACTGTTCTCCGGAGCAGATAGCTCCATGCTAGCCTTAGCTCCAACACCAAACGCTGGAGACAAATCACCTGAAGGTGGGCTACTGCCTTAAAGACCCCTTAGAGGCCCCTGGGCCCTTGGGCTACCACCTTAGAGGCGTTAGAGGCCCCTGGGCAGATCCCCACCACAGCAGGACAGAGCTCGACGTAGGCCGTTGGGCGCCTTGGTGGCACCTTGCAGGAGAGGGCCGCAGGGCCACGGTCACCTGGGGGAGATCAGGGCATGGCTGTGTCACGCTGCGGGGCCCCTTCCTGCCAGCCTTCTGCAGAGAGGCTGGGCGAGGCCATGGATCCTGCTTGAAGCTCTGTGCACACCTTGGGAACCGGAGCCAGAGGTGGCCTCGGCCCCGGCCGTGGGTCGGAACATCCCCAAGCACGATAACTGTCCCCATCTGGATCTGAACTTGGCTTGCAATCGTCTTCCTTTAAAAATCATTTTTGTAATTTGGTAGCCAGCAAGTGTAGCAGTCAGTTAATAAGGAAAATATAATGGCAAAGTGATGTTTATCTACCTTTCACTGAGAAGAACTAGGCCTCATTATTGCTATCACAGTCGACAGAATAATTTCTGTCAAGTTTTTATAGTGAACTCATTACCTCCTTGGACAGGGAACGACTTTAACGATATTTTGCAGACACCATTTCGGAAGAAGAAAAACCACAGTCTGTGCTCAGTGCCTGTGTGTTGCGGTCTTCCTTGCCTGGCAGCAGAAGCCAATAAAACCAAAGGCGCTGACTGCGTGTGGGTTCGACGCCACATACCGTCCCTCAGCGAAGACGTTCCTCTGAGTTAAGGTTCTTCTGCCATTGTCAAATTAAATTCTCATAGCAACATCGCATCTCAAATTCACTGCAAAATTATGTATAACCAGTATGCTCAGGGGATGGGTATTGGGGTGTATGATTATCCTGGAACTTCGTACCCAAGGCTTACACTTTGATCCCTCTTCCAAGTTTCTGGAAGCTTATTCTACTCCTTGTGGAATCCCTGAGTTGGGTGACGTTTTTATGAGATACTCCCCGCAACCAGGTTTGTGTAAGGTTGTTTTCACATCTTCCTTCCCCTCGCCCGTCATTCCAACATCGCCTTTATGCGAATTGCCGTCTGCACGTGGTTGCTTTTGGGCTGGAATAAGTCTTTGGAAGCAATGGGAAGCATCCAGCCGGGCCTGTGGCCTCTGGCTTTCAGATCAGTGCTCTGATACTCAGCTTTTCTTCCTGCTTTTGGGCCTGCAACAGCCCAATAATCTGCAAAGGTTTACAAGCCCATGAAAGCTTCTTCAGTCTTGAGAAATGTCACGTAGACACACAGCGATCATGTTATGGTATCAGTTGCTTTTGGTTGAAACTTTCAATAAATTCCTTTTAAACTTGACTTTATGGTTTTCCACCTGCAAAGTAATGCAACCTCATGTGCAGACTGCTGTTGTGTTTATGTTTGCTTTTGAAGATGCAGCCATTTGTTGAAAAACAGTCTAACCAGGGTTGTGGAAATTGCAGCTAATGCAAAAGAGGGAAATAGCTGTGTCCTGAACCAAAACCTTCTAAAATTTTGCCATTCTAGCCTAAAGGGAGGACACTACAGTGGTAGCTTCCTAGGGCAGTTTTCTTAGCAAGTTAGGGTACCTGGAAGGAAAAAAAAAAAAAAAAAAGATGGAATCTTTGTGGGTTTTATTTCTTTACCATTATCTGAAGTCCCCAAATAATTTAGGTGTGTTTGTTTCAGAGCAGTTCCGTGATGTTGTGGGCATTGAGATGTGACTGATGCCCGCACTGCAGATGATGAGCTGTCTCACACTGTCCCTTTGATACTAAGTGTTAGGGAAGGGTCATATCAGTGCAGGCAGCCCTGAAACCAGAAACAGCATGAGAAACCGACACCAAGTGATCTCGTTGCTCGGTTCCCTGCAGTGGACCTGCTTTGAACATCGCGATGAAGGCTGCTGATTGTCTCAAGGTGCTTCTACACAGAGCAGAGCTGCTAAAAAAGGTATTCTGTCCAAAAAGTGCTAGTGAAGTTTGTGCCCAAATCTGCATGGGAAAGAGTGAAAAATGACCGGGTGGTAGAAGAGAAGTGTCGGGGTTGGGTGTGATGGGCTCTCCACAGTGGCTGTTGCAGAGACTGCACAGGCTTTTGGTGAACAATAAAACCCAACCAGTTTAGTGAACATTAAGCTAACTCCTGGGGTTTCAAGGAGCACCACTTCCTCTTGTGTCTGAACAAACAGCTTCCCCGCTCCCAGAGTCTGGTCGGAGAGAGAAGCGTGGGCACTGTTTTGGGTCGAAGGAGATATGCTGTAAAAAATAGTGGTTTTCATTGAGATGAAACACAGCGAAAGTAACAAAAAGGTGCTTTGATACAACCGTGAATAGAGGATTAACCGCACAATGCTGCCATTTTTTAATTCTGTGTGTCTCAGAATTTGTTTTGTGATTGTTCATGATGCCAGCAATAAAAATAATGTTTGGCTGCTAAGTGAACAAGTGTGCTAAAAAAGGGGCTTTATAGTCCTTGGAATCTGCTTGTCAGCAGGTGACTGTTTTGGGGAGGGAGAAAGGGGAAAGATTCTCTTCTTTAATTTTCGAGAGCTTACATTTAATGCTAGGGACCCAATTCATATTTTATTTCTTATCTCTGCAATTGTGAGCACACACACATTAAAAAAAAAAAAAAAAAAAAAAAAAAAAAAAAGAAGAAGAAGAAGAAGAAATAGAAAAGATGCAGCTCATCCAGCCTTGCAGGGAGAGTTATTTATAAAAGATCTCTGCCTTTTGTCAGATCTGTGCCCTAACGATGTTCTTCCAGAGTAAAACATATTCTGTGCAGCAGAAGAGGAAGAGTCCTGCGGAGTGTGTGCGTAGAAGCTAATGTCAACGAGGCAAAAAGGGCTGTGGCAGAAAAGGCTGTTGAGCAAAATCCGCAACAATCGAATCATGATCTCTGGTAGGCAGTGGGATCTGTGTGAGAAGATGGTGCATAAAGCAGACACATCCAGGAAATAATGCCTGTCCAGTGCAGCCAGATGGAGTGGGTATATCCTGACAAAGCATTTGTTTTAATAAATGTTCAATTAAAATTATTTCTGTAGTGCAAGCATGGTCCAGAAGTAGTATGGGAATTAATAAGATTGTTGATAGAAATAAACATAAAGGCAATTGTGCAGTAGTTAGGAACGAAGGTTATGAAAAACAGATCTTCAGTGTTTCCTATAGGATGATTTTGCCTGTTTACGAAGCAGAAAATATTAACTCAAGCTAGACTCTAAAATAATGGCTTTGAAGTTTTACCTTCTTTTTACACAAAAAAAAAAAAAAAAAAAAAAACACTCCTAGCAGTGCCCGCTCTGCCTGTGCCCATGCGAGGCATCAGCAGTCTGTGAGTTTATATACCAACAATAACTGAGGGAAAACTCCACTAGAAACTTTTATCTGTAGTTTAACTTATACACCAGCTAATCAAACGTTTATGATAGGAGAAATCTCAGATGAACAGAGGAAGATTTTTCTGGTTTATACCTTGATACAACGCTGTTATGTGAGAATTTGCGAGTACGTGCATCCCATATGAAGCGAGCAGAGCTTTCTAAATGCGTAACATTTTGTGTGCGCTGAGTGTTGCCTTGGGTGGGGTCCAAACAGATGCTCAGCAGCGCGTTTCATTTTAGTAGCTACAACTTGGTCTTCGTGGCTGTATGAGTTTGGTTGTTACCACGCGTGTCCTAGGTTCAGCAGCTGAGCGTGGGCTTGTGCTGTGCCTGCAGCCCTCCCGTTTAGTCCGGAGCTGGGGGTGGCAGGCACGTTTACCTGGACAGCATTTGCACGTGCTGATGGATGAGGGAGGGATGAATCTGACAGTTACTAACAGAGCGTCTGGAAATGCCGGAGCTGGAGAGGTTAAGTTCACAATTTATTTTTAAAGCAAGAGGTTGGGCGTTTGTCTGGTGTAGTTTGGGGTTTTTTGGAGGTGCTCAGTTTTCTTCAGTAATTAGAGATGAGCGGTGATCTCAGAACTTTTCCCCATATCTTGAATTTTGTTTCTGCATATGTTCAGGTGAGGCTGTTGAACGCACACAAATACTTCTCCCGAGTAGGTGGCGGGTTTGACGTGTCAGCTGCTTCAGCTCTCAGCCTTAAATGTGGTCGCCCAGGATGGGCATTGCAGGACCAAGGGGCTTGGCTGGGCCTTTGGGCAGCCAGGTCTGGTGGAGGTGTCCCCACCCGTGGCGGGGGCTGGGGCTGGATGGCCTTTAAGGCCCCTCCCAGCCAAACCTTTCTGTGATTCTGTGGAAACCTGAGGCTCCCCCTGCCCATGGTCCCCAAGGTCGGTCCCCAGGGTCGGGCCGAGGAGCCCAGCAAACCCCCGCCGTGCCCGGCCCCTGGCAGTGCTCCCAGCCGAGGCTGGAGGTCTGGTTCCTGCACTCTGCTAAAACCCAACACACCAGATTTTCCTCCAGCAAATTTTCCAGGTGCCCGAAGCACCCACAGCCACAGTGTTGGCTCCTGGGAGCTGCTAAGCCCACAGCAGAAGCATTGCTACTTTTAAGCATTTGTAATTACTTGATCAAAGTAAGATTTTTGAGCTTTCCACCTGGCAATCTAGCTGCCCGCTAACCCTTCCGATGAAGACTGACCCAGGCTGCAATATCTGATGCTGAAATTCAGGCTGCCGATGTGCTTAGGGGAATGAAAACAAGGGGAAGTTACTTGCTGGAATAGATTTGAATGAGAAATCTATTCAGAGAAATAAAAGAGGGTCTGGTTTTTGCAGCAGCTGCAACCAGAGTCTGGTTGTGAAGGTACTGGGGCTGTGCTGGCCATGCTCTGTGCTGGGTGACCAGCAACATGCACGTTGCTTCAGCTCCAAGTGTTCAGGCTGTTTGTGGCAATATATTTTTCCCTTTTCTAATGAGTAAATATTTCGTACAATGCAGTTACTTTACATTCTCTAAATGTTGTTCAAAGTGAAACTGCAATAATTTAGATGTTACACATTCTACAAGGGCAGGCACTGCGGAGAATGGAAGGCACCGTTGCAACATTTTCACTGTCAGGGCACTAACAATGCTCCCAGCCCCATGAGCACATTTGATATCTCTCTGTACTTTCCCATTGTGTCCAAATTTGCTCGTGAGAGATACCTTAATATCCAAATTATCACACAAAGTATGAAAAGTGTCACTGTTTTCTCCTCTAACTCCTAGGCACATGTTAGCTACATGTCGTTAAAAATGTTGCATCTTCCCGTGCTTCGAAAATGAAGAAAGAAAGAAAGAAATAGACAAAC
>VXAV01007730.1:65559-79464 GCA_013399715.1 Alectura lathami | reverse complement strand
ATAAAGAAAAAAAAAAAAAAAAAAAAAAAAAAAAAAAAAAAAAAAAAGAAAAAAAAAAAAGAAAAAATCCAACAAAGCCAAGGGCTGGTAATTTAGTACTAGAAAGTTAATTCAGGAGACCTCTAACCTTTAGACCACCACGTGACTATTGATTTTCAATATTGCCGAGGTCCATGCCACCCTAAGCGTGTAGTTCAGCAGATCCAGAACAGTTTGTCCCTCATCAGCTGGGTCCTTGTGCATTAAGACAACAAATGCCGGCGGCGCGCGGCGCGGCGCATGGCAGCCAGGCTCCTAATGCGGCAGGGCCCGCGGCGAGCACGACCCGGCCCCGGGGCTCCCTCTGCTCCCTGGGCCCAGGCAGGAGGGAGGGAGATGGGGGATCCCGGGAATGCTGGGGTGGAGCAAGACACTGCCCACGGTGACATGGGGACGTTGGGAAGTGTGGCTTTCGTGCCAAGACGTTAATGCCTAGCGTTAAGTTTTATTATTTTATTTTATGTGTTATTATTATATCGTTATAGCACATATCTCATGTACTGTTTTATGGGGTATTGTGTTGTAATGTTGTGTCATGTCATGTTGTGATATGTTGTCATGTTAGGTTATATTTGTTATATCCAGCCCCCCGTGGCAGGGGGTTGGACCTACTGATCTTTAGGGCCCCTTCCAACCCAAAGCATTCTGTGGGCCGAGGAATCCATGGTCCTGTGACGGTATGACTCTGTGATCATATCCTGTATCATATCCTGTTCTATCATAGCATAGCATAGCATATTGCCAGGTTTCTAAACCCTCCGTTTTTCCCCCCAAGAAACAGATGAAGATGGAACCGTGGGCAATGCTCCAAGACACTCTCGAGTCCTGACGCTCCGCGTGCGTGGATTACGCGGTAGTACCCAGACATGGTGCTTTAAACGCCTTCCTCCTTTCATCATCACCAATTAGTCAGATCGGCGGCGGTGCCACACGTGTGCACAGCGCCCTTCCCGGCTCGGATGGAGTCGTGCTTTAACCCCACGCCTAAAAGAGACTTCAGGCGTGCCCCCCCCCAGCTGCACTGATTATTGAAAATGTTACATCCCGAGGAGGAAAATGTCACTGCCTTAAATACCAGCGTTAACAGTTGGTAAAAGTTCTTTTTCACCGAGAAAAATTAAACAATGGAAAAAACGGGTAAATATATTGGATTAAAAAAAAATCATTTCCACGTTAATTCAACCGAGAAGGAGCTTCGCTCCCCGAAGTAAGTGGCTTACAAGCGAGCATGTCTCATGCTGGACTTTTTACTGGAACGGTGAAATATATAATGAAATTCAACAAGGAAACTGGAAAAACAGCCAAATTGGTGCAGCAAAGTGGTTAATAGGATCATTAGCCTACTCGCTGTATTTTTTTGGACATTGTGTGCCTGTACCGTAGTCCTCGAGAGCAGATTGCAGGAACAGGCTGACAGTTACCCGCTAACTCAGCAGTGCTGGGTGCAAACTGCCATCTTCCTGTGGATTTACAGCTGCCACTTCTGCTACTTCAATTAGTTCTATAGCACACAGATGTTGCTTAAATGTTGCTGCTAATGATACTGCAATAAGCGTAAGATTCATGCCATATTTTGAGGCACGTAAATTTCTCAAGTGGCACAATTAAAGTGGAAATATTAGGTGGGGAGAACTTGGCAGTCTCTCGAACTTGGAAAGCGCACCCGCTATGCAATAATGGGTCAAAAATTCATTCAAGTTTTACTGCTGTTCAGAGTTTTAAAAGACTTTTCACAGTTGAATGCAAAGTAGTAAAAAGCAGAGTATTAGGAAATGAGAATGCTGTTCTGTTATTCAGACATGACTTTTAATTTCAAATTGAAATCACATGCCCACCTCCGCTGCCGAGTTGCAACGCCGCACTTGAAAGATGCGTTTGAAAGTAAGAGGAATAAATGAGAAGTTTTCATTAATAATGATTTAATTGCTCCGGCTGCGTGAAGGTTCAGCACGGCAGTTGTGTTAGCAAAAAAAAAAATTGTTTCCCAAATCACACACAGAGACAGCATCAATCATTTCTGAAGCCAGATGTAGCCTCCAAACTGCAGCCTGACAACGCATCTCGTGTTTGTGCAGCCACCAAGCAATTATTCTTTCCATTATATCTCCCAATGACAGATCTCCAAACCCAGGGCTGTAAAAATTAGAGTTTGGGCTTATACAGTTGTGTCAGGTCTTAAAAAATAAAAAAAATAAAATAAGAAAACTTATCATGGCTGCAGTGTTTATGAGCTTGTCAAAGTACATGTACATAATTTTCATCAAAATTTCCCTTACCTCATTCCCCGTCCTTCAGGATTAGATTTATCAGCAGCTCGCTCGGCGGAGCGCGGTGCGCGCGCCTGAGCCGCTCTCCCACGTGAGAGCAGGGCGCCGGAGGAGAGCCTCTTGTTTTGGCCTCGCTGTGAAGCTGCAGGCTCGTCTTAGGCTCCGCTATTTGTTTTCAGCTCACACTCGGAGTGTTGTTAAGGTACAGCCGTGGGGTGCCCAACAAATCTGAGGTGTAATTTTTTAAATGGTTGGAAAGCTCCATTTGGAGCTCGAGGAAACCTGCATCGCTACGAATGCACTTTGATGGGAAAGAAGAGGTGGTGGCGGCACAGCACTGCGCGGGGAGGTGAACCCAAACAAAGGCAGCTGGAGACTCAAAGATTATTTCCATTTGATGTTTTATTTATTTATACCAGGGACAGATTAGCAGACGAGCACTGATGTCAAAACTTGCAGCATACGCAGCATTTGGAGGGTGAAGTTGCATGTTTAGAGAAGCAATCAACAGCAGCACGAGGACACGTCAGGCCAGCAGGCATCACCCCCTGTACCTAACTAACTGATTTTCTCCCAATGCGCCCGAACGTTTCTATTTCTCTGCATGGCTCTGTCCCGCTCCTGTTTTGGATTATTTAACAGCAAACCTCACAGATGTCAGCTGTGTCTTGTTCCAAGACAAGGAGGGCAGCACGTTCCGGCTGACCTGGGGGCGATGCATCCTGCAGGAGCAGGGGGTGCCTGTGGTGCTGGTGGTGGAGAGCTCGCTGCGCGCTGCTCAGGCACGCGGCATCCTCCTCGTCCCCCTTTGCTTCATGTTTGTCCCAGCAGTGGTGGCACGTCACAGAGGAGGCGGTGCCAGGAGGGGGTTTGAAGGTGTTTGGCAGAATTTGCCTTTACTTCTTCATGCGTTTGCTGTCCTGCGTCACACTCCACAGCCAGCTGTGGTTACGTCCTCGCACAGCCTCAGGATGCAGCGTGCGTTGTCGATAGGTTGCTTGTTCCCCGGCCAACATGTTGGCCACAGAAAATCATTTGATTTGGAATAATTATTTCCCATTGAGCTGGATTTACTAAATAATTACTGTTTTTTTGAGTGGTCTTGATGCTAGGATCAAATGGAAAAAAAAAAAAAAAAAGTTACCTTAATCCCACAAACCCGTACTTCTTTGCCATTTATCAGATCTGAGCTGTTCAACAGGAAAACAACTCTGGGCTTCACTGTGCAATCATGTAACTGAAATTTAATTTCTGCAAATGGAATTTTAAAACTAAACCTAGTTTTGAAGAAAAAAAAATTAACAAAACTTTTAATGTCAGTTTCAGAAAGAAGGCTGCAGAGGTCTCTGATGCATATTCATGGAAGTGGAGTCAACATGTGATGATAATTTTATGGGATTTCCAAAAAAAAAGAATGCCCTTTCCATGTATAATTTATTGTTTCTGTGATCCATCAAAGCTTTTTGTCCTCCAGCACACAAGTGGTCACCTGTGATTTATGCACCAGAGGAGTCAGTAGGTCCAAAATGGAGTGGAAAAAAGCAGCTTTGCTCTGAGTATCACGTACCAACTCCTTCCCCACGTTGCTGCAGCAGCATCAGAACTGTAACTCAATGCACGACAAAGTTGCCGTGGGATTATGCGCTGATTTGCTCAGCAGTGTTACTGGGGGGGAGAAAAAAACAAAATGTGTGGTTGCCTTGGCAACCAGCTGGGAGCCCAGGGGGCCAGGGGCCCGGGCACCCGCTGTCCTGGGGAGCACGGGGCTCCTGAAGCGCTGGGAGCGACCCCGGAACTTCCTCCGTCCTGACTTTGGCAGTTTGCTCCTCGTCTCCAACACCCTTTGCAATCTACTAGGGTATATAGGCCAGCCTTACTCCCCCCCCACTCCAGCCTATGTCCTCTTTCTATTTAGGAATTAATTATGATGCTATCTCGTATAACTCATTAGTATCAATTAATTCTTTGCCTTTCATGATTTTATATAGCTAAATTAGATTGCCGCTGAGGAACCTGATAATCAGTTTTGGACTCATTTAGACATCCCTTTTTCCCCTTCTCCACCCAGTTCTTGGGGCGCTGTGATGCAGGGCCAGGCTGTTGGGGACACTCCCTCTGCCCCCTCGTTCCGATCCTTCTCAGTTTAGCAGTCCTCACTGTTTACTTTGGGGCTACGATGTTATTCTTGGTTTATCAGAATGAAAATCCCCCCCTTTCCGGCGGTTGGCCAAGCCATTGAGTTATCTTCCCCTTCAGCTCTCTGTGGGGACAGACGGGAACGCCGAGGGAGATGTGCGTTTTCCTCATTCATCTTGGGGTGCTCGCTCTGAAATCGCAGCCGTGCTGGCACCCACACGTCCGTGTTTAACTGCTTCACCGCTTACTGGCACACCACATCCGTTCAGGGGAAAAAAGCAGTAATGTGATTGAGTATATCTGGCAGGACCTGGTATTCCCACTCATCTTGACTCCAATCCAGCAGCAGCAAAGGCAATTAAAGAACAAGTTTGCTCCAGCAAAACGAGTTGCAAAATGCCCCCAGCTGCATGCTGTAGGAAATACACCTTGCCTCTGCCCACTGCCGGCGTGCCTGGACCTGGCTGCGGCGCTGCCCAAGGAGGTCCCGCCTGGCGAGGCAGCGCCTGGGCGCTGGGCTGGGCGAGGTGGCAGAAGCAGGTGGGTCTGCACAGCTGGGAGCACGCAGCCGTGCCCTGCCTCCCCGCAGCAAGGCGGTGCTGCAGGCCCTCTGCGGTCAGCCGCGAGCGGTGCTCGGCCCCGCCGCTCGCTGGGGATGCAGAGCAGGGTGCTGTCCGGGCAGGTGAGTTGTGAGGTGGCCAAACGTAGCCTAAGAACTGTCCATGTGAGAGCAAAATAGTGGTGTCGTACAAGTTGCTGTAAGCTGCAACGTGCACGTGCTTGCACAGGGGTATGCAGCGAGGAAGGATGATGGTGGGTGGCTTCTCCATCGCCTGGCAATGGGTATCACTGGCAGGAGCGCCCACATTTGAGGATTTGAACAATCCTGCACGGCTTGTTCCTACAGCAACTTTGGGAGAGCCCGGACCCCTCCCCGGGGCTGCTGTAAGTGGCTGCATTGATCCCCTCTTTCCTTGTTCCCATCGCCACTGACGGATCCAACAACCGGGACGGGGACGGGGAGCGGGAGCAGGAGGGGTCTGCGGCTCACACACCGCAGGCAGCGCCGGGAGTGCAACTGCTAGGTCTGAACTAAGCGAGGTACGGGCCAAGCGAAGGAAGAGCAAGGGTGGATTTCTGTGACAGGGAAGGGAAGGCCAAGGCTGAGGCTTGCAGCATTGCTTCTGCAGGCGTTCAGATCTGCGGCCTCCTCCCTTCCTGCCCAAACTCCCACTCTAGGGGCAGAAAGGGAGAAAATAGAAGGAAAAAGAGAAAAGGGGAAAAAAAGAAACCCAAACTTCAGCAAGAGGGCGAAAGATCTGAGAGAAAACAACAAGTCAGTTTCCTTCAAAATGTAAGGAAAATGTTGTTTAAAACCCAGTCAGGATGGCCTGATATAAACTGTTGATTTTGAATGTGATTTTTCACTAAAAATGTGTATAAAGTGCTATCTGGTCGAGCCCATCTCTAAATTTTTTTCTGTTTGTTTTTCATTTGTTTGTTTGTTTTTTTCCAAAATGCCTATTTCTCCTGTCATATGCTTTATAAGTCTATGTGTATGAAGATGCTGGATGTTGCATTTCCCACAGTATTATTCGAGGTGTCAAGTCCTCTTTGGATGAGGTAAGAGTTCAGTAGCACTGCAGTGAGAATGGCCTTAATTTCACAAGCTAAACAGCCCCACCTAAAAAGTACTGGATGTAAAATAGATGTTTCTCTAAACATCTTATGCATTTAAAGTTAATAAATGAAGTTAATGAAGTTACTAAGCAAAGGAGCTCTTATTATCTATAGTCAAAATGTTGAATAGTTTGTGGTTGCCACGTCCTTCAAGATGCTAAAACGGGCAGATCTTATCCTTTCTAATCTATTTTTTATTCACAGACAGTGAGAGGAAAGCACATTTTCTGCTCTTCCAGCTCCCAATCAGGCTTTCAGTTTTGAGTGAGTTAGTGATTGCCCTGAACCAGCCAAATACATTCAAACGAACCGAAAATTCTGTGCTGTGGCTGCAATCACTGTCTCGAAGTTTGTCACCGCAAGGCACGGGGGCCAGACCCCAGGCAGGGTGGAGGGGGAGCCCATCCCGCCAGCAGCAAGGCTCTCCCGGTCAGTGGCCGTTATTGACCTGCAGTGTGTAAATATTTAATCTTCAGATTAAGAACAGGAGGCAGAACGGCCGTTCCAGCCTGACAAAGGAGAGGCTTCCTCTTCTGACTGTAACGTCAGGAGACTGCAGGACAAAGGCTCGTTTTTAAGGTAAAGAGAAATGGAAAGTGATGGTAGAAAACAACTTAAATTTGACCTTGAGGCAGTCCGGTTGTGACTGCTGAAATATTTATTTTAGCACCCAAACGTGTTGTTTCTGCTGTTCCTTATATTTGAACTTACTGTAGGAGCAGTGCAAAGTACAGGTAGCTCACACACACGCCAGGGTTATTTATGTCAGTTTCCATTAGGAATGGAAAAATTCAGCATAGAAACAAACAAAAAATTCCTATCCCTGGCTAAAATCGCAGCATCCCTATAGCATGAAGGTGCCACATCATTGCCCTTGCTCTGTGAGCTCCAGCAAGGCCTGGACGCAGGAGCTCTTCTCTGTTGGGTCATGGCAGATGAGGCCCTCAGAGGCACCTCACGGCCCATCGCCCGGCATAGAGCGCTGTCCTGGCAAGCCGGTTATTTCCTTTATATTTGGGGCAGCACCTGGAGAGCAGGTGTGGATGACCTGCTTCTGCTAACTGCTGGCCAGGATAACTTAGGTTAAAATGGTTTATTGTGAATTTTCGCATTTACATCAGCAATGTAAGCACTCTGTAGCTAACTGCACTAACGTGCATCTGTTACTCTTTGAGCCATTCCAGTTCCTTGGCTGTGGCATTTTACAGCTATTGAAAGCAGCGCATCCTCGACATCGTTATGTGCAGTATCATGAGGATGGCTTTCCTGGACACCATGTCTCAGAAACACCACTCACAGCCTGTGTTTCCTCTGTGCTCAGAAATACTCACTCCCCAGAGCTGAGCGGGGACAGGCCAGCAGTGAGGGCTTGGCATAGACCTACCCAGGGCAGCGATTCTGCAGCCGCCTTTCAGCAGGTTTGAGCCAGCAAATGCTGCTGTAGAGCTGAAAACCAAATGGCCTATGAGCACTTTCTCCATGAAAAACAATGTCCATTTCCTTTTATGCTTTGATAAATAGCAGGACTTCGGCAAGGTTCCCGCACAGCAGCCTGTTAAGTTTCTCCCACCCATACCAACGACACAAGACACCCATGGCAAACCACGGCGCGCAGGCTGGCACAAGCCAATGCAGCACTGAAAGAGGGCGAAGCATTTGTCTTCCAGACTCCCCTCGGTCCTACCTTGGATCTGGCCCTTCCTTCTTGCAGAAGTATGGGATAGCAGTCCTCACCTGCAGAGGCAACTGCTGGGTTTGCTGGCCTGCCGCAGCGGCCTTGGTTTCTCACTCAACACAAAGCAAACACAAACCATTCCACAAAGCAGCATCCAAATGGCCGTGCAGCCTTTTGGCAGCTCAGGCTGGTTTGGGAAAAACGTGGCAAAAGCACTCACATGCCAGGTCCCCAGGTGATGCAGATATGGCACTGTGAATCAAAAGTAAAGAGAAGTGAATGAGAAACGTGGATGCTGGACAGTGGGAAGCCCCCCATCCCTCAGCGCGTAACATGCAAGAAAACCTCAAAATTATTTTATTTGATACCCTTCTCTTACTGGAGTGTTTTATGGAGATTTTGGTAGTTCTACAAAATTCAGTAGCCAGTTTCTTCTATTTTCCTCCCACTTCCATAAAAAAGGATTTATTCCATCACTTCTGCAAGCAGGTATCAGTCACACTGCCTGAGGAGCCCGAGCAGCGATGAGATACGTGCAGGTAGTGCGGGACGAGCGGTGATGCTGCCGCACTGCCCTTGTCCCAGTCCCTGCCACCTCCTCGCGTAGGGCACCGACCATAACTGGCAGCACTGGCGGGGTCACTTCTGCATGGCTTTATGCCAGCAGTGCTGCTTTCTGGTGTAGAACAAACTTTGTTCCTTTGCCCTAGCACCCAGTGTCCCATTAACTCTGTCTTACCCTTCTTTGCGGGCTTTCTTCCTTTCCTATCCCCCTGCAGGCCACTAAACCGTGATTTTTGTACCCTGTGGCTTGACTGCAAAAGCACCGACGCGGGAGGACACAGGTTTTATCACAGCTTATCCATGACCGCCTCCCTCACTGAGTTCCTCGTCCCTCAGCCGGAGCAGAGCTGGGTGCACCTCCTGGCTCTTGTTTCAGCTCTGTCAGCTCCTCAGCTTCCTTGAAATGAAAAACCAGGAATTCTGTTTTTTACCAAATGCACACCGTTTTGGTTTCGCTGATTTCCAGGAAGGGAGCCCGAGGGCCTGCCAAAGCTGCCCTGTTCTGCGTGGCTGCGTTGCGGCACACCGTGGGATTTCCCAGCATGGATCCACAGATGTACACCGNGAGGGCCTGCCAAAGCTGCCCTGTTCTGCGTGGCTGCGTTGCCACCTCTGCCACTGCCACCTCATGTAGGTGGAACCTACTTCACTGAGTACGTTTTGGAAACTTTTATCACAGACTAATCTGTGCTTCAGTGTTTTCCTCACACAGCTGGCTTTCCCCAGCCAGCGTGTAGAGCTGTGGGCCTCGGCTCCAGTCCCAGCCCTGGCCCACCCGGCCTGCCTGCGGCCTGCCTGCGGCCTGCAGACCTGGGGCCCCTCCGAGCCTGGAGCTGCCCCAGGGGATGGCGGGGAAGAAGGGGCTGGGAGGGGCCGGGAAAGCCGCTGGGTGCTGCAGGCTGCTGGAGGCCTGACGTGCTCAGAGATGGGCCGCGCTGGTGACGCGGAGCGATGAAGAAACGCTGTGGTTTCCGCTGTGTGGAGTGGCTCCTTCCCTCTTCAGTTCTGATTTCCGTTTTTCACTGCTCAATGGCAGTGCCCAAATGGCCTTGCGAGACAGTTTATTGCAGGTTCTTTATTGTTATTACATCTACTCCTTACAGTTTCAAGCACCTCCACGTCTGACTGGCCAGGCCGCGGCGATGGCCGCGTCGGAGCCCTTGCGCCCAGCCCTGAGGGGCGGCCCCACGGCCTGCAGCCGCGCTGCGCAGTGCCCTCGCGTCGTCCTCCCGTCTGCTCGCCTCCTTCCCCTCGCTGTCTCTATCCCACCTTCCACTGCCAGTACAAGGTGACTTCAGACTCTGTCAGCTGTGTTGCACAGGCCAATTCCAGACTCAGTTCCCTTTCTTTTTTTTTTTTTCTTGTTTGTTTGTTTTTGAGATTTCACACACTGTGCAGCCTGTATGCCAGGGTGAGTTTTGCCTGCTTGGAGCAGATCTCATTTGCACCCTCTCCATCCCCAGTGGTCTGATCTGAGGCAGCTGATGTCTATTTTTACAAAGTAGTTTCTCAAACCATGTAGTTTATCTCAAGGCAAGTGCAAAACAGAGTCACACAACAAGAGGAATCCTCCAGAAACTCTGGGCAACAAAATTTACCATTTTGTAACCAATTAACTGCACCTTTTTTTTCAAGATGCCCTTTCAGTATCAGTGCAAAGTCAATAACGAGAAAACAAAAGCATGGTAGCACAACTGTCTCTTTATTTGAATGTGCAAGAAAACAAAACAAAACAAAAAAAATTCATGACTATGTAGCGTATATTGCCAGCATCGTATTTCAGGTGGCCAAACTGCACGAGCAACGTCACCAGCTGGGGTGGGGTACCAGGCCAGGAGGTCCCATACTCAGCATCTGTTACTTTTGACCTGAGCTCTGAGAAATAGTATTTAATTTCTTGTATGTTACAATGAAATTTAGCAGCATATGTGAGGAAAACAGAGATTTGGGAATGATTATTTGAAGTATGTCATTTAAAGTTCTATCGTAGTTCGTTTTATTGAAAATCAGTGTTTTATGACTATAAAAGTAATGATCTCTCGTTGAATGATAGACACCGACTTTTTAAAACTTCCCATGACTTCTGGGATTTTAGGACCTTTCCTCCTTCGTATGCTTTTATGAAGACTGTTTGCATACTTTTACTCAAGACTCGGCACTTTCTCTTCCTTTTCCTGTAAAACTTATGGCGGTACATTGTATAATGACAAGTGACCAAAAAAAAATCAATTTGTAATCTGATTTGAGGGTTTTGATTTCCTCTGATGAGTTTAAATTTCATTAAAAGCAACCTTATTCTAACATAAAAGAAATCCTTGAAGGGTAAAACAGGGAATTGTCTCAAAGAGTATAAAGAATCTAAACTCTTTTGTGCTATTTATTCATGGCGTTAATTGTGCGGTCCAGCACGCGGTGTCGGTTGGCAGATGCTCGGTTATCAGCCCTGTGATCTGCGCGAGGAGGGGAAAAAAAGCACAAGGGCTCACATTCAAAAATCGTTCTTTGGCATATTGACACTTTAGTTATCAACAGCCCTTATTATCTGCTTAGCGGTAGATCGCAGCTTGCTGGTGACATAATAAGCTACAAATCACTGATGGGCCTTTCTGCATTCTCCTAATTGTATGTATTCTCTAGAAAAAAATTATCATTGGGCCTCTTGTCTTGATGAGAAATTGACATTTTCTGGCTGATTCTGCGCAAGCACTATGCGGGGAGATAAGACTTATAGTTGTTTTAAAGGAGTGCAGCCATTCTTTCAGGGGCCTCTTTATTGCTCTAGTTGACCCACTTGATGAGTATGGATTTCATGAGGTCTTTTTCAGCATTTGAACTATAAAAGGTTCAGAATGACACCACCCCTTATAGACAAAAGATAACCTTGCCCTTTGAATATATTGATTCTTTATTAACTAGGCTGTTTAATGCAATGAAATGAGGCATTAGACTGAAGCCTATTTCAAGTGCTTTGAATAATCTTTAAAAGCTTGAAAGACTTTAAAAAGCTGCCCTGCAATAATTGGCATATACTTTTAGAGACTCTATTCCTTCATTTTGATTAAGGAAATTTTATCATCTTCTTCTTCGCATTTCTTAACTTGGTGCAAGCTGACCCAACGTATTTTCATGCCAAGGCTATTACCAAGTTATGGATGTAGCTGTGTCATAGGTGCTGGATTGCTCTAGGACGCGTCGTTCGAAGCACAAAATGTATGTTTTATTTTCCTTCATATTTTCTTTGCATTGGATGTTAGACCAACCGTTTAGATATTCATCATTCAAACCTTTGAAATAAACCTAAAAAGGAACAGCGCCAGTAGGCATCGTGCAGACTTTCATCCCATAAAAAATCTTATTTTTAGTGGAGCGCGTCTGATTATGCCAGTGGTTAAACATGGTACACAGATACATACACAAAGCGAAAGGACTGTCAACGCAAAATAATAATCAAAAGCGCTCCATATTTTTAACATCTATTTTCATCGGATATAAAAACTGTGGAAATACTGGAGGAAGTGAAGTTAAACATCCTGGTTTTGCTTCTTTCTAAAATACAGCTACCGCACGCTGCAGCGTCTCATCACACGCCATCCTTTAGCTGCGGAAGCACGGGGCACCTGAGGCACGCTGCCTGTCACGTGGCAGCACAGACGCACGCACGTACACACATTTACTTCCGAACTCGGGGTTTCACAGTGCCTTCTCGACGTTTCCAGCAGCCCCTGGTAACGACGGAACACAAGTCACATCACGAGCTCCCTCCTTTACCAGGACAAGCTCTGGTGTGCCCCAGCCGCGGGGCCAGCGCTGGAGCCGCCTCCCATGCAGACGCCTCTGACCAGGAGGCTCTGACTCGTGCCCGCCGCAGCGCATTCACATTCAAGTCCGTTCTATGCACAGTGCACGTGCTGCAGCCCAAGGGATAAAATATTTGTGTTCGGTCTCATCGTTAGCAAGAGCATCTGCTTTCCTACCAGCATTTAAAAGACGAGCAGGCTGACCTCGGTGTGAAACCGCTGCACGGAAAAACTGGGTTGTGCCGTGTTTAAAATAACTCTTCCTGTTTACAGAATCGGTATTAAAATTGAACAAAAATTAAAAGCTCTGCTGTTACCTTTGCATTACAGGAGGGTGTCTGGGGCACGGTTTGGGTTAAAGGCTTCACCCGGGCTGAGCAACAAGTCCCTGCAGAAGGCCTGCGGGAGGCTGCTTTCTTCCCAGTCCTCTCGCTGTTTCTCATGGAAAAGCCTGCTTCGTGGTTTATGGGTTTTTAATCGAGACGTAGCTGCAAACGCTGACAGTTAGAAATGAAACCCCCGGTGTTGCATTCTTTTGGTTTGTGTTTAGTCAGTTTTTTAATAATCAAGCCAGATAAAATTACTAAAAATGAAATTCACAGACAAGAAATACTTTAATTAAATATTGTGTAAAATGAACATTTTTTATACAGTTAAATATATGAAAAAATGTACAGATAAAACAATCTTATTGTAGGGTCTTTAACAGTAAAATCTACCATTTAGTGAAGCTTTCCGTTTGGAGACAATGAAGCAATGAGTGCATTGACTAAGGAATCTAGAACACAAACAGGTTGCATTTATGAAGAAACTTGCAAACTTTCTTAACATGTACACGTGACCTCTTCGTTAGCTCAAACCTTACTTAGACAAAATATAACTGAGGCAATTCAGTTCCAAAGTGACTTCTCAGGCTTTTCCACTTAGCTAAGCCTTATTCATTATCACAAAATAAATGCGCAGAGCATTTATCGGCTGTGACACACTGTATCATTCTTTAAAACCCTTTAACAAATGCTTTACTAAACTGTGCATTTTTGCCCAGAAAGAAAAAAAAAAAAAAAAAAAAAAAAAAAGGATCCCTCCTTTTTGGTTAAAACCTTAATTCTGCTGCAGTTTGCAAAACGTTTTGCAGTGCTGCATTTGCAAACTATTTAGTGCAAAGTAAAATAAAAAACTCAACACATCTCACTATGGATTTGGCACTGACAGCCACAAAACACTATGGAGGTCGTTCCAGTTTAAAAAGTACGGTCATCTGTGGGTCTATTACAAAAAGTTCCATAAAAAAACGGATAAACCTAAATAAACAAACCCCAAACATTTAAAAATTAGGTATGATCCTGATCTCACGTGAAACTTCTGTCTTTTTTTAAACAGTGCAGGGTTCGGGAGTATGCAGAGTGCAGCAGAAAGTAGACGCATAAAGGAGTGATAATTGTACACCAGGTTTGTGCTTTTTCTTTTACACCAGAAATCATCCAAATGAAGTAGTGATTGACAATTGTGGTGTAAGCCTGTGATAAAACAGCACAAAAGTTCTTCAAAGAAGTTCACTTTTAAGGCATCAGAGAAGTTAATGTGGCAAACATTTTAATTAAAACATCAGAAGTGAATTTATTTTAAACTTTAGGCCTCTGAATTTTTCCAGTAAACACAGTTCAGCTATGTGGCAAAGTCATGGGTGGCAGCTAAAAATGACTTTTTACAATCTTTAAAACAAAACAAAACAAAACAACAAATAAAA
>VXAV01007730.1:53332-65523 GCA_013399715.1 Alectura lathami | reverse complement strand
AAAAAAAAAAAAAAAAAAGAAAGAAAGAAAAAGAAAAAAAAATGCAACCACAAAATAGATTCCTCTTTTTTTTGTGGCTGTATCACATGCACATATTCTACTAGTATTCATTACAGCCTTGTGGCACAATTTTGATTTGACTATACAACAAACAACTTTTTTTCAAAATTATTTGTTCTGATAACTTAAAAATAATATAAAAATAAACAATGAATTTGACTTTTCCTCAAAAACAATAAAAAAAAAGGATGGAAAGTCTAAATAATAGCAACTTTATGAAGTACAAATGAAATGTACGGACACTGATTTACTAAAAGAAAAACATGAAGGCAACTGTTCTTGGCTTAATGCTGTTCTCAGCATCACAATACCAGGCCATGACAAAAACCAACACATACAAGAAAAAAAATGATGAAAAGCAATATACAAAATTTCAAAGATAAATACAATATTTATAGTTGATATGTTACAAAATAAATTCCCTTAGTGACTGCAAGTGTTTATGTGAAAGAAAGTGTTGCAATGGGTAAGACTATTTTATTCCTTATAGGCTTCATAAGGAATAAAATTTGCTTTTCTAAATATTTAAGTGGATCTGAAAAAAATTCAAGACAAGTGTATAAATATTTAGCTACAACTTTGGCAAAATCACAAAAGTCTACAATTTTATAACCACATACAAAACACATTAGGGAAGAAGGATCTAGAAGTCAAAAGGACAATTTTCTGGTACAAGAAACATAGACTTCACAGTAGCCTAAGAATGCAATAGTATACAGTGCTAGCAAAAGTTGAAAAAATGTTGCAGATCACACTTGCTTAACAGGAAGCTCTAGCAGTGGAAGTATAGGTTTTTACCAACAGACAGTAGCAATTTTTTCTCTGTCAGTGTGCTTGTTGAAGGCAAGAGAATTCAATATCAAAGTTACAATTTCTAACTACAATAAGTTACAAAGTTCCATTTCATTAAGATGAAGTTAAGCAATGATAAACCCTCCCGCGCCCCCCGCCCCCCCGCGCCCCGGTTTTTGTTCTAATCATATATTCATCCTTTTTCCAGTTTGATGGCTCATAACCTCCTTGGCCCCCTTTTTTCCACCACAAAAAAATATTTCACATTATAGAGATACACAACCATTGTGAATCTAGTTATGAGTACAGAAAAATGTTCGGAGGCATTTTTCATCAGTGTTTCATGAAAACCAAA
This sequence comes from Alectura lathami, assembly GCA_013399715.1. Classification (NCBI taxonomy): domain Eukaryota; kingdom Metazoa; phylum Chordata; class Aves; order Galliformes; family Megapodiidae; genus Alectura; species Alectura lathami. The sequence continues at coordinate 64,316 of VXAV01007730.1, read as the reverse complement.
ATGGTGCATCCACAAAGTTTCTCCCAACACATAGCAAGTACTAGACATAGCCAAGACGTAATCAGAAACTTTATACAAAATAGGCGTCGCTTTTTCCTTATTCTTCAGGACTGAGAAATGTGAAAATATGAGAAAAATTCAGTCAATAAAATGGAATTGTTCATGAAGAAGTAGGTTGTTTGCATGTAGATTCTTAATAGTTTAAATAAAATCTTTAAACAAAGTCTTTTTTGTAGCATTTCGATTTGTTGCTGATTCTGTTTGAAGACACTGTTTCCATCAGCATGTCTTAATATACTAAACGTGTCCCCTAAGCCCATCCTCTGAAGCTTGGTGCTACGGTAGGTAAACAAAATGACTTTACATTGGCGGGACTACAAGCCCAGACATAGCTAAAAGAAAAAGAGAAAAACCAGCTGTTATTGGCACGCTCGCAGAAACAGGCACATCTGGCTCACAGCAAGGCAAGCGGCCCCCGCCAAGGGGGACGGAGGGGGCACCGAGCGGCGCGTTGTGCGCCGGGCCGTCGGTCGGCAGCCAGCAGCACGCAGCGGGGAGAAACGCCGCCAAGAGCTTTCCTGGGCCAACACCTTCCTGCTCCGCCAGAGGAGATCCCGGCAGCGTTCTGGGGGAAGCGCCCCGCCATGCGCTGTTTGTCAGGAGCAAAGCCCGCGGACGGCCACGCTAGCAGCTGAGGGGCCGGTGCTGCTCCAGCCCCTGCAGCCAGCATCTCACCCAACCTCCTCTTCCCCCCCCAGAACCGGAGCCTGAGCAGAAACTCTCGGCTTCGACGTTCTCCTAATTGTACTTGATCACAATAGCAGGGCCCGGCAAGTCAAGGACTCTCTAAGATCAAAGCCAAGTACTGTACACCTGCTCTCAAATCGGCACACCGACTGCTAAAAAAAGGCACGAGATTAATGTCCCTGGCCAGCCACCTCATTTTTTAACAGTTAAACACTGGGATGCCAAAGCCTACTGCTTTTTTTCCAGTTAACTCCTTGCGAGAAACGTAATTCAGACCGTCTTTAATTTTAGTGTTGTTTAATTTTTGTCATAATGATATTTCTCATTAATTTATGTACAACAGATATTAATAAATTTGTTCGTGTAGTGATGTGAACTTCAATTTCTCAGTTCATTAATTTCAACAATATTAATTTATTTCGGATTCCCTGTTACAACTTTATGGTTTGGAAGACTTGCGTACATACACATTCCTTACGTAGCAGAGTAAGGAACGACCTTACAACGACCAGGAGCTGTAATTTGACTGCATGTTCTAAACCTACAGAGTGCCACAGGTCACACACCTGGAAATAAAATGACGGGTGGATAGAGCATGGATCTACAGAGGCTCCTTCCACCCAAAGCACTCGGTCTGCCTCCGGCGCTTCCACTGAACACATCGTACACCGCACCCCGCCGGCCCAGCCGGGAGAACACCGAGCCCTGAGCCACCCCCCGCCTGCAGGCTGGACTCCCTTCCACTTTTTGGCCTTCCCGTTCCCCTGGGGAGGGGGCCATGAAGTTCACCAAGGGGCCCCCTGGCCCGGAGGATGGGAAGGGGCACTCCTGGCCTGGGTGCTGACCAAGAGCACACGTCCAAAGCCAGTTTTGAGGTTTGTTTTGAGGTGCTGCCCTGTTACCATGCAACCTCCGGGCACCCCAGGGATCAGGATCAGCAGAGGTCAGCCCAAAATACTCCGCGCTCCCGTCTTCTGCCTACAGGTTGCGCCAGGACCTGTCACCTTGCTCCGTGTCCTGGTGACAGTGAGACATAAGGGCTGTGCCAGCACGCTGAGCAAAGTGCGAGCGGGCAGCACTGATCATTCTCTTTTCACAGAAGAACTTAGCAGAAAAAAAAAAAGCCCAGATTTCTCTTCCAGAAGTTGTGTGCAGAAATATGTTATTTAGCAATTACCTGGTAGCAATGCCCTGTACATTTTAATCACGTGCTTATTGCAGATCTAATGATTGGCCTCTGATTTCTGAAAATATAGGTTGCCTGCTGCGGACTTTTCTGGAAAATGAAGTCTGAAGTCTTTAATTTAAGCCATTCAGCTGTTTTTGTCCAATTCCATCTGTTGCACAGCGGGGAGGGGGTGCCAAATTGGTGCTCCTGACATCTATTTCACTATTTATTTTGGTTGGGTGTCGTGGTTTCTAGCAGTCGAATCTGTGGATGCTGAACGAGAAGGGATCAGGAAGCTGGGCAGCGGGGGGGCGGACTTGGGACATCTAACTTAAACTGACCCATGAGGCATTCCCGATCCTACACATCACGGCATGGCCCTCCCTCTGCTTTCCGGTGATGGGGGGAAGCCGCGGCTGGCGTGGCCCTTTTTCCCCTTCCAGGTTGGGCTTGCGTATGGGTGAGAAATCACCTTGCTCCTCAGTCACTGCTTTCCAGTTATCAGTGTTATTACCCTTATCCCCTTTACATTTTTCTTATCTCTTGTTCCTTAGCTATTCTGGTAACATAGTTTTGGTCTTAACTCTCGAGTTCTCCCTTTTTTCCTTTTCTCCCTTCCCTCCTCCCTCCCGCTGATACCGGCCGCTGGCCTCTGCGGCCTGGGGGCAGTGAGCGAGCGGCTCTTGGGTGCTGTTGTGGGTTGAACCCCCACACTGGGACATTTGACAGTTGTCAGTTTCTGATCTCTGGTTCTTGCTGTGCGGATTGATAGCAAATGCCTCCCTAAAGAAAAATTGGGTGGCTAGTGATTTAATAATAATTTTAATAGCTCCAGCTGGGGAAGGACCAGAAAATTAAGCAGGATGCAGCTTTAAGGGGATATAGAGAACCTTTTGCTCTGCATTACAATCATAAAGCTTAACCAGAGTGCAATATCTTTTGCAATCTATAAAAAGTAAATTACAATTGAAAACTGAATCCTGAACACATATTGTACTTCCATCTTTACAACAAGCCAGCACCTTCTTGCAAAAAAAAATTATTTTATCCCTTATATGTCCCTTGTTCTGAACAGGGAGAAGCTCTCTGCCCTAAGGAAGCCATACTCTAGCATCTTGGTTTTAAAAAACATGCAAGTACTCAGCATTCTGACCACGGGCTGTCTAATGGAAGTCATACACAGCTAACAAGGTTGTGGTTTTTTGGATAAGACCCAACGGCTCTGTTCTGTGGACATACAGGAGTGAGTCATACTTGCAGGGCAACAGAGAGAGAGGAGGGCATCTCACTCTGCAAGCTGCAGCTTCCGAGTTCTGACCCTAATTACGGCCTCAGCTGGCAGAGGATGCATGACGTGTACGCACAGCTGAAGGAGGGGCGGATCGGCAGTGTGGCAAGGAAGGAGGCTACCCCTTGGCACTGGTTTCACCAGTTTGTCTTCTTTATTCTTTTTCTTTTTTCCTAGCCTTTGTCTTGGGTCTCTTTAGGAAAAAAATGAGTCCCCCTATCGGTTACAGATCCCTCTATGCCCACCCCGTGGCAGTAAGAGCTATTGCAGAGCCGACGTTTTGGGGCACGTTTGTTAGCAGCGAGATCTTGCTCCTGGTGTGCTGGGCTCAGGCAGTCCTGAGCTGGGGGAGTGGTGGCCCTGCACCTGCCTTATCCCATGCCAGGAGATGAGGCTGTCCTCCTGAGGCCAGAGACAGGGAGAGGGGAAAGCTTCCTGGCTCTGCTCCCACTGCTTCGCCACCTCAGGGGCACCAAGAGCAGGATTTTTTCCCACACAGACAGATCCCATAGGGGTTTACTAAGCAAGAATCAGTGCAATAAGCTCCCCAGCTCCCTACAAAAGCACGGCCCGTGTCTGAAGGGCTATTACACGTAGGGCTCTGCAATGTTCTCATCCGAGTCTCTGTCCACAGTGCTAACTTTCATTGAAGAACAGGAGGCTCAATGGCCCGACTGTGTCGGCATGCTGACGTCCTGCCACAGCGTGGCCAGCCACCTTCCGTGGTGCTGGGTGACAAATGGCCACTCATTTCAGCACTGCGTAGGCAGAACAAAGAGAAGATGTCCTGCTCTGGGTTAACAGAGCATGTCATCCTCTGCTATTGAGGTCCAGCAGCTACAGGATTTGCCTTAGGAACGAGCACTAGTGGCCATGAATTCTTGATGTCTTGTCTTGACCGAATTCACATGGCCACTGCTAATGGTGCTGGCTTCCCAGCTGCTGCTCAGCACTTCCACATCCAGCTGTACGGTGAGGATCTGGGCTTGAGGACCACTGCAGCTCCAGTGGTCTTCAGTATTCTGTGTGTTATTTTAACATAGAAAATGTGGTATAGCGTGCTGACCAGAAAACTATCAAGCCTCTCATACCGTGCTCAGAAAGAGTGCAGTAAAAAAATTAAAAAATAAAAAAAATCAGTGTCCAAAAAAGGCTAAGAAAATAGGAAGGAGGAAGCAGAAGCACCCTGCCCAGCCGGCAGCTCAGGTTGAACCATCTGGGTGGCTTTGGCTGGAAAAAACAGTGGTGCCCCCAGCGCGGTGGTGAAGGGGCTTCCTCCCACAGATGTGCCCGATGCCATGTGATTTTCTCCCATGTGACCTGAACCTCAGATTTTACCCTGAGCTGGAGAACCCTAGCTGCCAGGACGTGCAGTGCACAGAGGGAGGAAGGGTGCAGTTTCCCCTGGTGGTGCAGTGCTATAATTCAAGTTTTTGCCACAGCCTGGAAGTTGGAGGTGTAATTACCAGACCAGAAAGATGTTCGTGTTTTTTTCTGTGATTTCTCTGTGTCATTCTGTTCAACACAAAAAGATTCAGTTTAGCCGTCTCAGTGAGGTGAGAAAAACATGAGTTTTTTTTTTCTTTTTTTTTTTTTTCCCCCAGAATCAACACCTCAATCCATTTTCAGTTTGGCTGCTGGACCAATAAATGAGGTTTCTGCACAGCCCTAAGTACCTTCATGTTTTAGAAGCTTCAAATGCTCGCCACTGCAGGGACAGCCCTGTAATGCAGCAGTTCAGGTCTCTGGGGCACGTAACACAAATCCTTAGAGTTTTAGCAGCACCTGCAGGAGGGAATTCACCGTGGATGATGCCGGGCCTGCTGCCTGGGTCACAGCACCCTGAGCACGGGGACAGCTGGGCCTTCGCCGCGCTGCCTGCACCCGGCAGCATTCCACCTGCTGAACAAATCAGCGCTCAAAGGGGTCCACCAGGATTTTACACAAGGAGCATTTTGCACCTGAGGATGGAGGTGGATGATTACTGGGGGGGCTAGAAGCGCCGAAGGAGAGTAAGGGCTCGGTATCTGCTGGGAACTGGGCATTCATCCTGCTCGGGCTCTTCTGACAACCCCTCTTTGCAATCATCTAGGTCTTACAAGCACCTGAAACCTTGAATAGCTAACAGGAAGGCCTTTGTTTACATTCTGATATTACAGAAATTTATATCATTTTATTTTAGGTCTTTAAATAATTTTGGTTTCAGAGTAAAGTCATATCAGCAAGTAAATGAGAATAGATATGTAAATACCTACCTCAGAATAGTGCAGAATGGCTGCCTCAGGTCTAAGCTGTATGTCAGCGTATTATATTTTGTTTTATTTTACTTTAATACTTAATTTTTATACTTTTATTTTTTTAATAAAAAGAAGAAAGTAGGCCACTGGATTATTTTATGAATGGATAATCTTCTCTAAGAATATTGCTTAGACTTGGTATAGTTTTCTACTTACTGCAGCATAGTAAAGCTTCAATTGAAAGACTTCTGCAATGGCATAAATTGGTAATCTAATTATCCTTTTCTTTATCATCCACCCTGCAATAAGATTTGTGTAGCTGGATCCTCAGCCCTTCATTGACCTGAGTGCATAATGAGCTCTCAGATGCTATCTTCCCTGGACCAAGAAGTTAATAACAAGCTACAGGACCATTTGTTTCGAGGCACTGGGACGGGCAGGACCTGTGGTGGGCAGGCAGTTCTGGGGGACGATGTCTCTCAGAAGTGCCCCGAGGAAGGTACCACAGAACACAGGTATCCAGAATTAACAAGCAGCTTGGCAAATCAAAATATATGTCTTCATGTGCTTTTCAGTGAGTGCTCCTCATATTGTGGATACCATGGCAATGCCGAGAATAAATGACACCGTTACCTGTCTGAACCAAGAAATTCAAGAGGAGTCGCGACCCCAGGGTCTGCAGCCTTTTCTGATTTCCTTTCTGATCTGAAGTTACTGCAATTCACTGCCCTGTATGACTAGGCTCATTATTTGTAAAACACGGGGAAGCAAGACTTTTCTATGATTCTAATGAATCTGACAAAACCATCTCAACCTTAAAATGTGCCGCGAAAAGGAGGACTTCTTTGTTCATATTTCTGTTCCTCTCCAAAACATACACTGGATCGTAATTCCTCCTGCCCCACTACCAGCAGGTGACCACGTAAATTCTGCCACTGATTTACAAACTGTTCTTTACATTACTCACATGAATTCCCACAAAAAAAAAAAAAAAAAAAAAAAAAAAAAAAAAGATTGCCTACCTTTATTAAAATATTTGGATATTCACTTATGGGAATTACTAGCTTACCACTACAGTAAGAGAGTGCCACAGGACCAAGAGAGCATGCAAACTCAGTGCTCAGTGCACGAGTGGCTAGCTAGTGCAAGGGAAGGTCAGTTCCCTGAGTGAGAGCTTAACGTGATTTGTACCTGTTTGAAGGGTTTGACAATACCTGTTGCATCTTAGGCAAAATGAGGAAATTGCACCACATTATGCTGGAATGCTGCTGTTTACAAACATCCGTAACGCTGTATTCAAATAATGTAGAAGGGAATGCAAGGAGTAGACAAAACCTCTGAGAAGCATCTGGGGTTACGTTCTTACTTTAATATTTAATGCACAAAATCTTAATCCCTTAATCTCGCCACAACAACTAGCGTTTGCTGTACTGTGAGTATTAAACGTGACCTCAGATTTGCTTAAAATCTTCGCATATCATTTGTGCTGTTCTATTTCTTCTACGCTGATGTCACTACGAGAGCATCAGAAACCCAAACTGCAGCAAGGCACCTTTCCCCGACACGGACGATCGAGGGTTTCAGTGTACGCACCAAACAGCAATGCACAGAAAATCGAGAGATCCGGCTCACCTTGAAGTCCATTTCCATTTGCACTGGTGCAAGATGGTGGAGGAGAGGCTTGGGGCCTGACAACAGGAGCAAAGGCGCTCTTTTGTTTCACTGCAGAGATGACATTGGCAGGTGAGAATGAGAAAATGCCGTGTGTACTGCTACAGTTTGAAGGGAGGGTGACCGAAGAGGCTGCCATGGTAGGGCTTGACGGCACTACTGCAATAAAGCAAAAATAATCAGGACTCAGATTGAGGTTCTCACGGCAAACATGGAAAAAGAGAGTGATAGGGCCTTGCCTTTTAAAATAAATATATATATAAATATATATTTAAAAAAAAATAAAAAAAAAAATGAAATGCCTTGGCTTGGCCACTCTCTGGATAACAGGCAAACTCTTTTGTGTTGGACTTCTGTTACAAATCGTGCAGTCCAATTTTTCTTCTATCTGAGATCGTATTATGGCACAAACAGATCCATTTATTATACTCATTTTACGTCCAGCCTCCAGAGTCACCCCTCCTTTTATCCAGTAGCTCACAATATAGAAAATCAAAACAATGCAAGTATTTGATTTTGTAGTAAATATGAATCTATATGATGATGTGTTACCAAAAATAGACACTTACTGCCGTAAGGAGAGTTAGCTGAGGAGCCATTAAGAAATCCAGGGGAACCTGGTACACCTAGATTGGGCATGCCGGCATTGCCATATCCATTCATGCTATTGCTGACTGTGTTGTAATTGGACTGCTGAGGAGTACTGCTCGGAACGTATCCTCGCGGGGAAACACTGCTTGTGTTGCGACTGTAACCTACTGTGTTAGAAACCCCCCCACCCCAAAAAAATAATGTTATTTTGTAATATAAACTTAGGGCTGGGGGGTTTCCTCATGCATCATATATTACACAGTTTTAATTGATTGCACAGCTTTGCTCTGAGTTGTCTGCTACTGCCCTATCAACTCTTGCAGTTTGAGATAACCTTATCACGCCAACCCTACTTAAATCATCTGCGAGCACTCTATGTTGTCTCTCCTCTTAGCACAGACAGCCAACAAAAGCTCTCTTCGATCCAGCTGTGTCCGTTTGCTTCACGTTTGTCTTTAGCAGCAATTATCAACAGGCTTGATTCCTCCAGCACGCTGCATGAGCTTTCAGCCTCTCCAGACCTCCAAATGCCAGAGCTGGCACGAAAAACTTTTTTGTTGCAGTGATTTACTTTAAGAGGCTGTTTTGGGGTCTTCGTTTTATGATTGATATTTTTATACTAACAATAAGCTGGCACTTTCAGAAGGTGTAGTCATCAGTGAAAACTAATTCAAGATCAAGTGCAGAATTTTATAAGGCTTATTAGCTTGGAAATGCATTAAAAGACAATCTCTCGTAAGAGGAAAGAGCAGAATCAGGATTTTAAACAACAATTTGTTTCTATCTGAGCAATCAATTTAATAATTATGTTGCAAGCAAAAAATACGGTTTTGAACATATCTAATAATCTGGTCTCACTCCTTTCATTAGTATCAAAATTAATTTTAAATGCAATATGCTACATGCGTTTTCAATTATGAAATGTAAATTAAATCAACTATTTCTTTTATTAACAACATATATGTCACACATGCTTATAAACAAAATACTTTACAATCACAGACATCAAATTAGATTTATCTGTGTAAATACTCAAAAAACAGGTGGAGATACCTAGACATAATTATTTTATAAAAAGCAAACAAATAATAAGAGCTTTCCACACGTTGCCAATTTCTTTTTCCACCAGAGATGCTTTATGATAACAGTAAACTAAGGAAGAACTAAGTATTACGAGAAAGTTAAAGACAGCCTTTCACGACACGATCAGACACAGGACTACCGGGAGAAAGAGGCAGACCACAGCGGTGACACGAGCTAATATTAATAGGCACTGTCCGAACGCAGCCAACAACGCGAGGGATTAACTCCCGAAAACCCACATACCTTGGTCGTTAGCTTGTGATGTTTCTGAAACATTAACTGCTAGCTGGCTGCTAAACGAGTTCACTCCCATCATGCCAGTGTGAGCAGGAGTGTTGGCTAGAGTAGGAATCTGGTTGTGATTGCGTGGCACGCTGTATAACGCTTCAGCAATGTCAGCTGCTCGTTTCAGAATTATTTCCTATGAAGGTACAAAATAATTACCAACAGCTAGGCAACATCTCTGCAAACGGTCCAAATTCTAATAATGCTAAAATCCGTACAGAAAAGTCATGTGAATTTATGGTCAGCATGGGGATTTTGCTGCTTGTTTCAAATGAACTTTCTGGTTTCCTTCCTCCATACTGAAGTGCTGCACAATTTCAGGTCAACACAGTACACATAAAGAAATAAAAAAAAAAATGAATATAAAAGTACAGTTTAGCATCGTTAGCCATGTGAAAATTGTAAACGCACGTTTTCTTCATCCAGTGCAGTAGAGGTGTTTCCAGCAGTTTGCACAACACAGCATAACACGGCAAAATATGTTTTATTCCGTCTGTTTAGCAGATTTATTTAGGGCTTCCCATTAGTCACTGTAGATTTTGGCCTGAGTTCAAGGTTATCCTCCGGCCTTAATGATTGCTTGTGCTTTTGGCACCTTACGCTTAATTGTCATTTGTGATAGGAAAACTAGCGGCGAGAAGAGAGCGGGCAGACGAAGCCTTTCCCTCAGAGCATTGCATCACACCAGAGCGCCCTCAAGGTGGCTGGCAAAACCACTCTGCCTGCGGACGGAGCGCGCTGACACCTTGCCAGCTTGGCGGGGAGCAGGTATTGATTTACATATGTAAGCATGCAGGCGAGCACTGCACCGGTGACCTACCTGGTTGTTGTGGGGCATCCCATAGAGGGCTTCAACAAGGTCTGCTGCTCTCTTAAGTAATACCTCCTAGAGACAAACAAACAGACTGCGTCAGGTTTCACTGAACACGGCCGCTGCTCCGAGGAAGAAAAAGAGGAGTGCAGCAATGTCAGCGACCCGCGGTGCCATCTATAACTACGAGGAAATAATAACGCGGGGAAAATACGTCGCACGCCCTCCTGGTGCAATCGCTATATTTAGCGGATGTATTACAAAGATAGGAAGGCATTTTGTTTTGGAGGAAAATACTGTTTGCAGTTTGAAGTCAAAGTTAGATACCAGCCTAAAAATAATGTTGCGTTTTACATCCAGCTGTTCAATTATGATTGACTAGAAAAGGTGTTTGCTGCTGTAGCATGTAGCTCTGGTGCTGAATTAGTGAAATCAGTGCTTGAGGTTTAATGATGTAGTCTTATGGGTATTAAACAAACAAACACATGGTAGAGATATGAAAGGCACAGGCATCACATTTGGCTGTTAATTCCTAGCACTTTAGTGGTGAAGAACAATAAGTAATTTTCCATATCTTAATTAAACTGGCAGAGTCCTTAAAGACAACATCTCACCCCTAATTCATGCCCCAAATTTGCAAGTGAGTTCAATGCTTATTCCTCTTTATTTTGAACAATAAAGTGAATTAACTTGGGTTAATCTAGTTCTTTCATAATGACATTAAGAAATTTTTCAATTAACCTCTTTGACTGCATGTTGTAAAGGACTTCATAAATGACTTCACATTCAGAGAGTGTTGAGTACTTGTGCCTGGGGGCATGGATGCACTGAATTTTGTCTTATCCCTGTCTGCATGCCTACTTCCAGTTTTATGATTGTGAGGATTAATCCATACTTTAGTTAATTTTAAATACAAATGGACTTCTTTTTTACCTTCAGTCGTAATAAAATTTAGCTGGAGTTTTAGGAAGAGATCTAGCTAGCAAGACTTGAGCTGTCTTCGGTACTAACACAAGATTGCGCTGCAACTTATTTGACTCCTTTGAAAGCCATCATTTCTGTGAATGAATAGAAATCAAAGCAGCATACAGCTGCACAGACTG
>VXAV01007730.1:40832-43332 GCA_013399715.1 Alectura lathami | reverse complement strand
CAAGTAGTTTACACATTAACCAGCTGAATCCAAGGGGGAAAAATGCCAATAGCAATTATATCACCTTGAGGTTATTAAATGTCCTACTGATAAGTAACTAGGTGAACTTGACCAGGTGATAAAGACTGCTGTGAGCAAATGATTGTGCAGTGAAGAATGTCTCTTAGTCCTGCTGTTTCTCCAGATAGCTTTTCTTTCAGAAATGACTGTATAAAAAGTTGCATTAAAAATGTGTGGCCACCGAAGACAAAATTGATATTTAACTCCCTGCTGAATACTTCACCCCTATCAGAACACCTTTATCATTTCACCTCAAAACATTATACAAAGTCTGCAAATGCCTGTTTTTTCTCCTTTTTTAGGCTTTAAAATGATGCTAAGTTCACCACTTTATCATCAACTGTCTCTACCAAGTGCATTTCATCTATAAGAAATTCAGATGCTCGGGAAATTAAAATTTCAAAGATCTGCTGCAAAAAAAAATCAATGGGTAAAGATCAATGCTCATAGAAATTTCATGAACTTTGAACTGATATGGGCATGATGATGAGAAGTGGTTGGAATTTCAGGTTGCTGATTGTTCCTCACACAGATGAAAAGCAGCCTACGGGGCTGAGAGGGGGTATACATTTGAGATGGGTTTTCACTTTAATATTTTGTCAGACAAAAAATTAATTTTTAGTCTATTTCAGTAACAAGCACAAATAAAAAAAAAAAAATCAGCCTTTCCGATGTGACTTGTAATACCACCACTTCTTAAGAGCACCTAATGCTTTGCACATTAACACTGCAAAGAAATGAAATCGGTTCCCTTTGCAGCCGATTGCAGGTGCAAATTAATATTGTAAAATGAAGATCAATACATGGACAGGGCAAAATCAATAGTGGCTAAATTATTGCTGCATTTTCCTCCTCATTCAAGATGAGTTGTGTTTTCCTCTCAAAGTCAATACTTTGCAGCTTTTCTCATTAATTTCTCAATAAATTTGGCAATGAATTTCAATCACAGAACTCGGCAGGGTGAGCCAAGCATTGTGGAATGCATAGGAAATACAAAGGCATGGAGGGGTTGAACACATCATTCATCAGGAGGCACTCTTGCTTGTTGAAGCAGGACTAATATCCCTGGACTTACTAAGGACAACCTATTTACTGTAAAAAAAATAAAAAAATAAAAATTAAAGGGCATTTAAGTTTTCCCCATTCCACAACGAAACTGAAAATAGATTTTTCATTAAAACAAAACAAAACAAAACAAAACCACCTTTGTCTTTACCTCCCCAGTTCCTCACAATTGCCCAGCTTTCCTTCAGCTGGTGGGAGGGGAAACAATGGCATTCCGTCCCCTGCTCCAATTACAGGCCTAGAACGCACAGGTCAGCTAATAATGAGACTCAACCAGGTAACGGTGCAGAATTTTCCTTAAAGCACCCACCTAGCAGTGGGAGAACCACCCATTCCTCCTGGCCGGGAGGCGAAGCCCACCTCAGCATTCCCACCGGTGGCATTGTTCCTGCAGACTGCCTGCCCATTCAGCAGGGCCTGGCAGCGAACAATGGCAGCTTGGTGTGACACTGCATGCAGACAAGGGGACAGCTCCGCTGCCTTGTCGCGAAATAATACCCTCGCTGACAACTACTGGATTACATTCAAACGCTTCTGTTTACATATCGTGGAGAATACATTTGATTATGGCTTTTATAGCCTTGGTGAAAGTAGAGCTACCAAATGTGGTCCCGTGGCGAAGGGAAACCGCAGGCAGGGGCATGGGCACGGCGTGGCTGCTGGCACCGCGACACGTGGCAGGGAGCACAAACTTCTGCAGGGAGTGCCTGGTCTCCCTGAAGTCAGCAGAGAGCATGTTGAGCACCACAGTGGAGCAGCAACTCTCTTTTATAGCTCTGAAGCCTTTGAAGGCAAATGTCAATTGACTCAGCTCGGGCACAGTGTGTCCCGTTAAGAGCCCTTCGTGGCACGGGTCAGAACATTGCTGTCGTCGCACGTTTTCCACTAGAAACAGACTGGGAGAAGAAATAACGGAAGATGTTTCCTGATCAGTCCTGGTCACCTACCAAAGCACTTTGCCTCCTCCAGGAGGGAAGGAATGGAGGAACGGAGGGAGGAAGAAAGAAAGCGAGGACTGTGGACAGTAATGTCCATAATGACACTAACTTCAGTGGCCAACCAAGGATATAATAAATACAGTAAAGCACCATTTGTGGTGTTCACCACAAGTATCTTCATGACCCTGAATACTGCAAGGATGCCTGTACTTTGAGCACAACCAGGTTTCAAACTTTTATGTTTGCCAAAATTTCGTTATTGACAGAATAGCTCCAGGTTTACTTTAAATGAATGAATGAATGAGAGAGAAATGCACAAACATAGGAAGAAGGGAGGGAGGGAGGGAGGGAGGGAGGAAGAAAGGGTGGGAGGAAGGAAGGAAGGAAAGGAAGGAAGGAAAGAAGGAAGGAAGGAAAGAAGGAAGGAAGGAAGGTAG
>VXAV01007730.1:39163-40818 GCA_013399715.1 Alectura lathami | reverse complement strand
AAGGAAGGAAGGAAGGAAGGAAAAGGAAGGAAGGAAGGGAGGAAAAGGAAGGAAGGAAGGGAGGAAAAGGAAGGAAGGAAGCAAGAAGAAAGAAAGAAAGAAAGAAAGAAAGAAAGAAAGAAAGAAAGAAAGAAAGAAAGAAAGAAAGAAAGAAAGAAAGAAAGAAAGAAAGAAAGAAAGAAAGAAAGAAAGAAAGAAAGAAAGAAAGAAAGAAAGAAAGAAAGAAAGAAAAGAAAGAAAGAAAGAAAGAAGGAAGGAAAGAAAGAAGAAAAATAAAATAGAAAAAGAGAAAGAACAAGAAGTTTCTGTAAGGCAAGATGGCAGCACCAAGAGAGGCTGCACGTCTGCTGAGCAGTTTGAGCTCTCAGGGCCTGCAGATCTGGCGCTGCAGAGTGCCAGAGGCAGAAGGGCAGCCGTGCTGGACCCCTGCCTGTGACCGAGCCCCTGCCTGGTCGATGCTTGTCATCCCAGCTCCTTGCTCCCCAGGCCTCCAAAAATGACCGAAGAATCCAGAAGCACAGGCAGCCCACAGGAGGCAGGACCCTCACACACCCTCTGCTCTTCACCCACTCCGCATCCCCCAGGCGCTGTCGGATGGGCAGCTGGCTGGCTGGACACTGGTCTGGCTGCACGCAGCAAATGCTCACCTGCTGCGTGAGTATTGCAGGACATCAGCCTTACCCGTGGTATTTTACAGACATTGGGCTGCTCTTCCTACAGATACTTAGAGTCTGTGATACTGGGTTAGAAGAATGCATTTAAAAGTGAAGTATGATGTAGTGAGCAGGAATGACTTAACGCAAAGCCACCTGCAGCCTCCTTAGCATCCTTCTTAACTTAGTTACCATATCAGACAACACTGCTTAACTCAGCCTACCTGAGAACATTTTGCCACGTAAAGTATCCTAAAATTTACTGTGGTTTACAGATACAGGTTGAGTAGATCGTCAGAAATTAGGAATCCCACCACTAAGAGGGCAGATCTTATCAGTCTGTAACACGCAGCACCGCGAAGAAGGGACTTGTCGGTATTTCAACACGAAGCGAAAGGGGAAAGAAACCTGGATGGCATCAAATCCCAAATGCTCCAATCATGCCCAGGAAATACCACATATTAGTACATTTGTGAGTATAAAAAACCATGGCATTTTATGAGAACAACATGATGTGTGATTAACACGACAAGATATTCTACTACAAAAAATAAAGCGTTTTGCTGGTTTGGTGAAGTATTTCACTGCTGTGGTGCTACATCAAAGCAGCAAAACACTACATTTTGACTATTCAATACTCCAAGGTATTTTACTAATTAAGATCTATTTTACTGAAATCAACTGGGCTTGCATCTGTTTTTGTATTTGTGGTATGGTTTGGGAGTTGATTCCTCTGACAGGCCTTATAGCTGCAGAAATACCTCCCTCTCACAGACGGGTCTGTACTGATCCGTTTGCCCCCCACACCCCATGTTACAGATGCATGCTGGAGTTCTGTTGCTGGAGCCTCTGAGCACAAAAATCCTTCCTGGCTGAAACCACGAGCCATGTGGCACATCTCTGGATTACAGCTCCCACTTCCACCCTTTCCCATGTAGCTGGTGTGCATCAGCTGTCGCAGAAGCCCAGAGCAGGCTGCGATGCAATTTGTGCACAAGGGTC
>VXAV01007730.1:31663-34163 GCA_013399715.1 Alectura lathami | reverse complement strand
TTTTTAGAAAAACCTGGAACTTTCATATCTCTGTACCCTGATCATTTA
Organism: Alectura lathami; assembly: GCA_013399715.1. Lineage (NCBI taxonomy): Eukaryota > Metazoa > Chordata > Aves > Galliformes > Megapodiidae > Alectura > Alectura lathami. The sequence goes on along the minus strand of VXAV01007730.1, from coordinate 34,115 downwards.
ATGTCTCAACTTCTGTACTTACAAGGGCTTTGTACACCACACTACCCTCCTGTTTCATTATTCTGCAGCCTTGTTGCCCCATGGCCTACCTCCTGCCGGGAAGGTTAAATGTTAGAGTGCCAAGCCAGACTGCAAGCATGGTGGGACACTGATGGGAAACAGATGCCCTGGGGATTCGGCCCCTCCCTCGTACAGGACTACCTAATTTTCATTTTCTGAAATACAGTGAGCCTTGGCTTAGTTCTCAATGGCAGCTGTAATTTCCAAAGCCTATCTCATTCACCCTATCACTCGAGGATAAAGCAAATCAGGCAGAAGTTTCTCAGGCAGGCAGGCTCTGCCTTTATCTTTTTATTTTCTTAGTGTTGGGACACAGGCTGTTGTCTCCCCCAAAAAGGTGTTTAAAATATGTTCTCCCATTAAAGCGTTAGTAATGTGGCTTTGTTACATTTTAATGTCAGCAGGAGAAGTTCCTGACCTTCTCACAATTATTTTGAACATCTTTACTCAGCAATAAAAGAGATCCCCAGGAAAGGAAAAACAAATGGCTTTTCCTTACAGCTCCATACCTATTTGCATTTACATGTTACCAAGAGGTTTAACATAGCAAACTCTGCCAAATTTTCAAAATCTGCACTTAAGACATCAGTTAAAGACATTACTACAAAACAATTCAAAATTCAAAGACTGTGCACTGAGAGCCAGACTGTCATCTGGTTCAAATCTGCTGTGTTTCCTTGTGTGCAGTGGAATAACACCAGATCACAACAGCTACAAAATCTGGACCTTAGTCTGGGCTCTTCATTCATTCATTTTTTGATTTTGCTGAACATGCATCTTAGCTCAAGAGTCGCACTTCTCCTGATATTGTGCTGCAGCTACGTCTGGACTGTATTTTTAACTGCATTTGTAAGACTCTGTAATCCCGACTGCATGCAGTTATCACTTTTCAGCAAGCGGCACAACATAATGTCACTTTGAAATAGGTTATTAGCACCAAAAGCACCACAGTCACTGCTGCCACATTTGGTAACTCTGGCAACAATCCAATGGGAAAGATCAAGAAAACTCCAATATTCTCTGCCCTGCCAGTCAGAATGCAGGTCCACAGGTGTGCGGATGAGCTCTGGTTCTGCCCAGGTGGTGATTTCGTTGGGGATAGGTGGAAGACACAAATCTCACAGCTGTTTGTACTGCGCCGTGCTAAGATGCTGCCTTCACTTAGAAGCTCATTTCAGCAACAGAACTTAGACTGATGGAAAAGCATCTTTGATGTGTTAACTGGCAAAAAGTCCTAGCTTAAAACTACCCAGGAACACACTTTTCCCATTAGATCAAAATTAAGAGATAGAAACAGTTGCAGTCTAGTGGGAAAATATTCATCAAAATGCACATCATCTGCACATCATCTGCAATCTGCATTATCTATCCAGTAAGCAATCAGAACTCTCCCGGAATCCCCACAGTCTGTCGAGTAAACAGTTAAAGGCGATTTGTTTTCCAAAGAGAGATTGATTCATCAGATCAAATTTATTACCTAGAATCCTTATCCAAAAGTACCATAAATTAAATTGCTATTTCTCCCTTTTTCCCCCCAGCATGTTAGTTAAACTCATTCTTAAATGCCAAAAAAAACTGTAACGCACATTTTAGATAAAATGTCAGCAATTCTTCACCCCAAAAAGTAAGACTTCATACCAGAATCACTGGAAACCACAAAGTTCCTACTTTTTCTTGTGCATTTATTAATTAAAATCAAATGTATTTTGAAGAACTGGCATAAATAAATCACTTCCAGAGTTGTGACTTTATATCCCAAGTTTCAGGTCTGAAGGAATTTTCAGAGCCAGATTGCGAATAGGGCTGGATAAAGTTATTTGGATCCAACAATAGCAACTTGAACCCCTGCCTAAAACTTCAACTGAACATTTAGGGAAGTTCAAGAAGCTTGGATAGATATTCTGAAAAATGTTCTTCTCACTGGATACTTCTTAACTCCTTTTTCTGGCTGGAGCAGAGTAGGGCATGCCAGCGATACTCTACTGAAATGAAAACAGGAAGTAACAGGCATCTTGTGAGGGCTTGATCTCATGAGATATCGAGACATTATTAAGACCCAAGGGGTTTGGACAGGCACCAGAGCTTCTGGGTGCCTCCAGGAGCAGGTATTTTGAGGCTCAGCCTTGACCAGTTCAACTTCCTGAAGGAGAGATCCTATTTTTTAACGGCGTTCTAATGTATGTCAGGAGATGGGAGTCATTGCTCTGAAACGAGCGGAGGAAGCGCGCACTTACCAGTGTAGACGAATCGGCCAGGAGCACCTTTGCAGAACTGTTTGGATTTGTAGGAGAGAGTCACTTCCACAACCCCTGGAATGTGCCGTGGCGGTGTCTGAACTCTGATGGCGTGGGGTGTTATCAGCTATAAAAAGCGTAGGGAAAACATGCCTTAA
>VXAV01007730.1:19163-26663 GCA_013399715.1 Alectura lathami | reverse complement strand
ATTCTTTTCATACAGCTTACAAAAATAAATACTTGTATTTTGCTAAGATCATAATAGCTCATTAGGAGAGGCTGAATTTGGACCTAGACTAAAACCTAACACCACAGGGCTGAGCATGCCTACTTGAACCTATAATGTTGCTAGTTCTCTCTCTCTAGGGAAGGAGAAGACTAGAGGAGAGGATTCAACCTTCTTAATTGTGAACCTCATTAGTGACGGTTGCTAGGCAAAACACACACCTACTTTCAGTGCATATGAAAGAGATAAACAATACGTCATAGACTATAATGACTCCTGTGCTCAGGGCGACCTTTAATTATTATATTTTTGTTCTGTTATACCTTAGTTATTAATGCAGAAAAACAAATTAGTTTTTGCAGCAGATTCGCAAATTGTTTTCCGTTTTTTGATGTCTAGATCATATTTCTTTCTGGTAATTATTGCTTGCCTCATTCGTTTTTCTGACTGCCCATTGGTAAGCATTGTTTGAAACATAAAATGGCAATGATTGTATTAGCAGCTTAGTATTCAGTTATTACTTTAATTAATTTTATTAGTGTAAAAAGCCGTGATCCTGTCAATACGTTAGCAGCAGCTCACAAGAGGGGTCCCGTGGAAGCGGACGCGCAGCGGCTGGCCATGGGGCTGGCCACTCTGGGTGTGTTGGTGCAGTGGTTCTGACAACTCCAGCTCTCTGAGGATTCAAAACGCATTTGGCCTCTGCGAGTTTCCTTCTGCTGAAAACCAGATCACCCAAGGGCCGTTCTGTATCTCTGCGTTGGTGCCTTGTGCAGTGTGAACAAAGTAATATCTAAATCTAAAGAATTATTTTGCACTTTGGGGGAGAAGAGAGGTATGCGTGCAGGCATAGGAGCGCAGCTGCCGTTGTGTGAGAGTGACTGGGGGGCGGATGGGCTCCAGAAAGACACCGCTTCGGCATTCTGGATTTTCAGAGACACTTCCCACTCGCTTCTTCGTCTCAGACTATATTCTTTTAGCAGTTCAGGCAAGAAGTCAATCACATTGAGTCAGTCTGAAGAAAAACATTTTATGCTGTTTTTCTCGTACAAAAACCCCACTGCTGTAATCTGCAGCAGTAAGGCCCAGCAACAGGAAATTGACCTCACAGTAAATTCTTTACAGATTCGGTCATGTTTTTACCATCCACTTAAACTTGCATACATAACCTGAGACTGTACCTCTGGATCAAGGAATATGACAAGCCAAAATAAAATCAAGTCAAATTAAATAGCAAGAAAAAGCTGCAAGCAAAACAAGACTTAAAAAAAAAAAAAAAAAAAAAGGAAAAAAAAAAGAAAAAGATGAAAAATTGGTTGTGACTGCAAAACTGTAAGTATTAAATAAAGAGAGAAGTCAGAAGCAAATTCCAAAGCGACCGTATTCTGGTTGACAAGGGCTGAGAAATACTAATGGACTTTTTTAATGGGTGGTTTGATCGATGAGAGAAGAAATTATGGAAAAGTAAATGTAGTGGTGTATCAACATAAAGTATGGTGCAAAAAAAAAGCATTGCAAATAAAAAAAGACATGTAAATGTGTGCCTACCATTTTCCAGATAAGAAGGAGCCGTACCTTCTGAGGGGTCAAGGCGGCGAGCCCGCCTTCCATGTTTGGAATTGTTGTGTACAAACATGTTGTCTGAGACGGCCAGAACGTGGCCATCCACATTGACTGTTGTTGATACAACAACCTAAGAAGGAAAAAAGAACATCTTTTTTTAAAGCCTGCGTATTTTCAGATACAAAGACACAAAAATAGACCTTTTAAGACAAACTCACATCACCGTCTGTTACTTTTCACTTTACGCAAAGTGAATGACAACTCTGAATACATCTTTGTTTACGTGGCTAACACTGGTGATTTTTAACTCACAATTGTTTCTCTTCAGAACCTGCTACACTAATTAGAGTTTAATCTCCTATTATGCTAACAAATGAATTCAATTCAGGGAAATATTCTTCTAGCCATTAGTTTCAGAAACACCCCTCTAGCCACTCATTTTAAAAGCTGCTGTTTTGATTGATCTGTTGATATATTGATTAGATAGTTTATCTAATTAAAATTTGTTCACTTGAGACTGTCTTCAAATGAAGGGTTGTGAGGATTCCAAATAAAAAAAGCTTAATAAATCAGGAACCATCGTAACTCCCCATTTTTCCTTCAGTAAATGATCTCCAGGTCAGTTTTACAATTACATTTAATGTCTGATAATGAACTTTTTTGCATCTGAAAAGACTGAGTTGAATATGAATGGTGAAAGTGTTTTCACTCCCTGAAAAGTATCCCTTCTCAAGTTCATTTGGATGGTGATTGACCCTGGTATGTCAATGGAATTTCCTCCTTTATTTTTGAGTGAAAGGCTCCTATTCTTGTGTCCAGGTTCAGAGTCCGGCCATAGAAGAGATGATGGATAGGGCCTTCTTTGGCTTCCAGCTGCTTCTCAGTAGAAAATGGAAAAGGAACGTATGCAAAACGCACAACCTTCCCCATAACAACACCTACACAACGGGTTTGTGAAACTCATTCCGGAAACGATATTCCGCCACCACAAGCCAAAGAGGAAATCGTGAGAGGTGCGTGCGTTTGTGTGTGACGTAGCTTCATGGGCTAGCTGTTATCATCCCAGATGGACTTTTACATCTTGTTTAAACGCTCCAGCACGCACCCTGTGGTGTGGGTTCCAGATTTCGTAAATGAAGCAATCACGGTAGCATTTCTTTGCAGTTTGGCATTAGCAGAGTCCTTAAAGGCAGTGGCTCTAGTTAGACTGTGCTAGGCCTCACCGACCACTCTGCTGATGGTGGCAAAGGGTGGTACAAATTTTAGCTTTCATCTTCTGCTTATTTTACTTCTGAACATAACAAAAATGATTTTCAGGGTTCTCACACCAGCTCCCATACCCAAACACATAATGAGCAAAAAATGAGGGACAACAACTATTCTCCTTTTCCACAGAGCTAGTCCCAGGCATCAGAAGACAATTCTTGTCTGTTTCTGTGTTTTGGATCACCTTTGATCCTGCTTCTTATTCACAGCCCATAATTAGCTCTCAGCTATCACAGCACCTTTTCTGTGTACTCTGCCTCCTCTGAGGCAGCCATCTGCGGCCGGTAGAACAGCCCGAGGGCTCTCCGCAGCCTGCTCTGCTCCCCTATCTTTCTCAGCCCACAAGTGGACACTTCTGCTCCTGTCAACATCCACTTTGGGGAGTGCCGAGGTTGCGCACTCACCTAAGCACAGAGCTACTGCCATGCCGCTGGGCTATCTGCTTTCACTTTTAATGAGATTTGCAGACTTTAAAAAATATTGCAAAACTACAGGTGTGAATTTCAGCCAGGACTTCTGGATTTGGTTCCTAGAACGCAGTATATTAGGAAGACAGAGAAAGGTGTGTATAAAAATGACAACTATTTTTGTTCTGTCACGTCTATGTAGGTCAGTCACCAAGGGAAAATACTGTAGTTCAGCAAAAGCAAGTAGACATGCTATGCTTTGTTATATTGGCTTACTCCTGCGGAGGCACCTAAAGAAAGGTGCTGAGACAGTGAAACCGGTTAAAAATGTTGTTCAAGACCTGACATACTGTTAAGTCCAGTTAAACCTTCTCAGAGGGAGATTAGCTAAAGAGACCCAGGAAAGTCTTCCTAGTGCCTACTGGCTCCATTGTCGACCACAAGATCACTCATGACTGATGCTTCATTTAGTCATCGGTGAGACAAAGAGGACATTTCCACTCATTCCAGGTTTGACCTTCTGTTCTGTTCAGATGGATCAATATCACCAATGCCACGTGAAGCTGAGATGCACGAAAAATGGAAGCTTGGCTCTATTGTTTTGAAGAAATATTTTTTCCAGCTACAGATCTTTTCTGTTGGCTGGCTCAAGTGTTCTGGCTTCACCAGTTGGTTGGCTGTGCATGAAAACAGATGTCACATGTTTTGCTATCAAGTTTAACCACAAGTCATTCTTCTCAAAAGTCAGAAAGTTTTGAACATCTCAATATTAGCTCATTATTAGTCTCAAATATGAATCATTTTGAAATACTTTGAAATAAAAAGCATGTATTTCTTAACAAATGTTTCAAATGACCCCAAATAGGGAGGAAATAATTTGTCCACCATGCCAGATGTCTTTCTGTAGTGTTATCATTCACAAGATATTGCAAAAGCTGCAAGGAGAAAGTGAGGTATTAAACATTTTCAGATACAATTCAAACAAAAATATGTGGGCTGTAACACTGCTGCTAGATTTACAAGTTGTGAAGGTGAAAGGAAAAAACTATTGCGTGAGATCCAGACTTCACCACGTTCCATAGCTGAATTTCTAATGTCAGTTTATTCAGTTTACATATGTAAGACCTCTACAGGTCTCAGTTCACATCACGATGGAGGTGTTCGTATGACATAAAACCATGGAAATACGTTCTGAGAAGGTACCCACTGGCTTCACAATGATCCAGAGCAGCCCACTGCAGAACTGGCCAAGTCCCAGAAACAGGCATTTAAGTTAGTGGGGAAAATATAAAATACTGATAGAGTGTTAGTAAAAAGATACGTAGCGCTGAAACCACACCAAGTAGAAGCTCTGGTAGTAGGTTTTCATGGAACAGAAGTTCAAGTAGTTTGAAAATCTGAGTAAGCCTTTCATATGCAGTTTATTTGAAGGAGAAGTCTGTACCTGGAATCTTCGCATGTCTCGCGGGTTGCCTGCATTCTTCAAACAGTTCTGATTGCACTTGAGGAAAAACTTGAGAAAGAATCTATAAAAATACAAAATTGAAATCTATTAGATTCATCAAACTGTAAATCCAATTAAAAAAAGTTTAATACAATTTAATCATAAATAGTTATACCCAAAAGAATTCTGGTTGTGAAATATTACTTTCTTCTTAGTTAATGAACTTACTTTAAATCAGAAGATCTCTGCCATAAACAGAACATTATTGCCAGGGAAAGGCAAATTTATATTCTTAATTTTTCAACAACTACAAATGTATTGACTCCAGGCCATATCCTTAGCTCGGTGTGGGAAAGTTGACTTCAATGACTCATTGACTTCAAAGGCAATGACTTACACCAGATGAAAATTTGTTTCTATTTTTTTTAATGCTTTTTATTTTTTCACAACTAATATTAGCAGTAATGACCTCTATGTCGAAAAATTCCAAGGTAATGAATGATCAATCTTCTGAAAAACTCTTGGCTTTGCCTCTGGCTTGGCAGTTCTAGCAACGCAAAGGGACTCAGTCCAACCCTGCTGACTCCAGTGAGGCTCAGGCATGGATCTGGCCACCAGAAAGGCCCTGTTTTGCTCATGTTTTTTTAAAAGGAAAGGAATGCGCAGGATTAGACCCTGTTTTACAACCTCCCCAAGCTGTGCCAGCCTTTAGCTGCAAGGACTCCCTCTACCTGAGTACAGAAATCCAGCTGATTTTTGCTGAGAGGCAGCTAGCAATTATTCAGGACTAAACTGTACTGCGGAGGCATCTCCCAGAACCACTCGGCAGCAATACTGCCTCACGGGAGCACAGCGAGCACTTGTGAGAAGGGGAAAAGCTCATAGGGGTGCAGAGCCAGCTGCGGTGCCCTCACGCACTGGCTGGTGAGCACGCGGTGTGGGGTGGCAGTTCCACCCTTGTTCCTTCACTCCCCGCTTTCAAAAATTGCTTTGAGAAGAAGGAACAATTTTGTAACCGTGCTGTGGCTTGCAAGGAGGCTGTGCCAGGTCAGGGAAAGCCTCCAATTCCCGTCCTAGCACTGGAGGATGTTCACAGCCTAACGCCTCCTCTTGTCTATGTGGAGCTCTGTTTTCACATTTAATAACTAAAAAAATGTTCTAAGGGTCTTGTTCTCAGCTCACGATTGGCAGCTAGTGACAAGCAGGGCTCAGGACTCCTTACCCCGGGTTTCTCAGAGGGAGCAGTCCATTATTATTATTATTTATTCATGCCAGCCTTTACAAGTGACTGTGGCTATTCTAGCTGTAAACACTTTGCAGAAATTTTCATGTGCAAATAATATTCCTGGCAGGAGGCAAGCCAAGAAATTCTTTCCTTGGTCATTACCCAATAAAGTCCAACTGCAGCTGGGAAGAGATCTCACCACAGCTGTGCCACACGGTGCTGCCTTGCAAAACTTTGGGCTGTCTGGACAGGGGCATCACAAGTGACTCACCCGCACTACAGACTGGTGCCTACAATCACAGCTCTTCTTCTTAAATTAACGCTTGACCAGGACCCTAATATTAACATGAGATATTAACGTTGAAGAAGCCATCTCTCCTATCCAACAGACAAGTCGGGAAAGGAATAGCTTTATTTATCTCATGCATAAATAAATCAGTGCTGCCAATTCAACTGTCCCAAAAGCTGCAAAGTGTTTCCAGCTGTTTAGCTGAAAGACAGCTGGATTTCCGTGGTGGCTGACATGACCTCCTATCCTGGATGCTCCCTTGCACTACGGTTTTCTGGACACCATTGCAGGAACACTACTGAGAGCTTCAGCCACTCCGCAAAACAACATCTTCGTTAGCCGCACCCTCATCCTGATTTCATCTGCCTTGGGTTGTTTATTTTTTTTAAGATGCTTGCGATCTCCAGAGACTAACTCGTCAACTGAGGATTGGGTAAGCACAAAGGCATTTCTGTCCTATCTCTGTTCTTTCTTCCACGACTTCTACCAAGCAGCCCTGACGCTGACTCTGCCCCGTTCTGCGCCCACCGCGTGCTGGAAGAGCGGCCTCTCCGCTCCCCAGTACCACAGCCAGGCTGGCAAGGAGCACCTCTATTTTTCTGATCTCAGATGGATGTTGTGAGGCTTATTGAGCTAGTATTTGTAAATTACTCTACAATTCTCAGAAGAGTTGTGCACTGGGAACACTAAGTAACATCCCTAGTGAATTTTTTCGTAACTTGAAGCATTCAAGATGAATTGTTTCTACACAGAGAGCTCACATCCTGTCAAAGAAGGGGACGTCAAGCACTCTTTCACTAAACACCAACTGGAACTGGTATTTGCTCAATTATTTGGTGAAAAAAAAACCATGCTTGGTGGAATTAGACATCTTTACCAGGAAGAACCTGAGCAGATAACTATCGAAGCCACAGCACTGGGGTGAACACAAGCAGCACTTGCATCCCAGCTCTTGTGCATCCCTTGATACCAAGACCTTTTTGGATTTATTTGGACTGTGTTTTCAGCAAGTTTGTGGAGCATCGGGACAGGATTTTTAGAGGAGGCCAACGGAAGTTGAAATCCACGCTCCCGGGCAGGGCATTTCTCAGTGCTGGCCAGTGAAGAAAACTGGCTTGGTTTTTCCTGTCAGCTGACCAACAAGAATCACGGATATCATGAATCTGCAGCAGAGAGCAGGACCAGGTACATCCCTGGAGAGTTCTGCATCCTCCAGACGAGCTCTGCCACACAGTGAGAAGTGAGAAGCTGGATTCGAGCTCAGTTTTGTTCTGTCTCAAACTTGGTT
>VXAV01007729.1:0-10236 GCA_013399715.1 Alectura lathami | reverse complement strand
TTTTTTTTTTTTTTTTTTTCTCTGTGGAGGAGAAAAAGTTTCTCTAGCACACTTCTCAAAGCACATGACTTAACTCCTCAGCACTGCCTTGGGGAACTAGACTTTCTCCACTGCTTGTAGGGAGAGGCAGACAAGTTAGTCAATATAAATACCCATCTCAATGGGCTCTTTGGTATTTGGATATATGTAGGAGAACAGTATTAGCAAAAATGATGTCTGAACAATGTTATCCTAGATCAGTATCAGCACAGCAAACAGCAATGCTGTTGGTCTTCCCCCTCTTTCTCCTCATTTCATTTAATTTATTATACAACTGTTATATCAACCTGGGTATCTTAACTTCTTGGTTGCAATTGAAATTTAAAGCTATGTCCGTGTACAGTGCACCTGCTGTTTTGCTGAGTATGTCAAGCATGTCCATGTAGACTACACCTACTGTGCTGACCTCATAGCAGTAGGATACCGCTGACACTTCTGGTCCACTCCAGCTGCTCTTGGCATGCCTCCAGGAAAGATGCCTTTGATGGGCAGGCGTGTTAGAAAATTTGGACAAAAAAATGGCACTGGCACCTCCTCATGTAAATGTGTTGTGCTTGCTCTGACTGACACTTCAGAATTGCCTGGGCTATAGCATTATTACTTCAATTACCCACTTGTGGAAGCAGCAAATACAGTTCTGGGAACAACGTGGTCCAGGTGGAATCAAGTGTGAAACACTCCTACACTCCGAGACACCTGACTCCAGCTGGATTGAGCGCGTGTGGGAGCTACTGCTTTCTTCTAGTTGACATGTGAAATTATCACTATTATTTGTCACTCTTTTAGTCATAAAACAAGTTACTGAGTGTTTTGCAGAAAAAAGATGTACCTTGCCCAGAATAGATGCACTTGGGACGCTCACAATGAAGTCAGCAATCAATTACATGGAAGCTTTTCCCTGGCTGAGAACACCAAGCAGAACCTGTGCTGTAGAATTAAGCACGTTGTAGCCTGCTCTAGAGCATTTGACCTCCTCAGAAGTCATGAAATGCAAGTAAAGCATTTAAGCATGTCTAGAGTGTTCACATAGTATAGGATACAGACGAGGAAGCTCATGGCTGTCAGCCAATCAGCACGAGCTGCGTATCCCAACATACTTTGTTCCAAGAGAAACAGGTGCATTGTCATCAGTGCTGCAACAGCAAATTTGTAGGGACTGATGAAGCAAAGATAGGCAGTGGCATATTGCTTTAGGAAAGGTGGGAAGGTAATTTAGATGTCAGGACAAATAAGGGAGAAGTGGGGTTTTTTGTGGTATTAAGTAGAATAGGGGAGAAAAGGGAAGTCATACATGATCTTTAGTTTAATCAGCCAGAATGCAAGAGAAAAAAATGGTGTTATTAGGTGTCTTAGTTAACAGAGGTACTAGAAAGAGCTTAGAGGAAAGTGACTCCTTTGGGAAGCTCAGTCGGGAAAGTAGTTTCTGAAAAGCCCCTGTGGAAATTCGAGTAACGTTGTAAACAACAGCAAATGGGTGAAAGGCAAAAACGAATGATGGAATAAACATAGCCCCGATATGAACTGAGGTCTGGCAAAGCAGATAAATAACGTTTATGCTCCCCATAAACAGTTATGGGAGTTGGGGAGCAGTTTGTGCTCCCCAAGAGAAACAGTGTTCACACTGAGACCTCAGAAAGGTGGTGAAGGTACAAGTCAGAAACATTGGACAGGGGAAAGAAGACAGATGCCAGCAAGCCATTGGTGTGCAGGAAAGTCTCAGTCATTCCTTAGTCCAAAACTACCAGTTGATAAGAAAAAAAAAAATCCTCCTGGAGAAGGATTCCAAAGTTTTGGAACTATTGAGAGGAAGAAGGGGGTAACTTCACAGCAGGAAATGCTGACAGAGCACCCAGAGAGGTGACAAGTTGCAGAAGCCAAAAGAAAGCAAGAACAGAAAGGGAAAGAAGATCATTGGAGATGAAAATGAAGCAAAGTTTTGGACACTCGTTCAGGCAGAAATCATTCCAAAGCAGTTTCCATGGAGACAGAGGATACTTGATGGAAGAGGGTGAATGGGGAGGGAAGAATTAATGCAGGAGAAGTGCATAGATAGGAGGAAGTGAAGAGAGATGGAACAATAGATGGAAAGGCTGATGAACCTAGGAGACTGTGTTTCATGAAGATGAGAGTGTTACTGAAATTTGAATTAAAGTAGGTGAGGGAGAAGAAAATGTTTGTGGAGCACACTAAAGAAAGGAAAGGAACTAAAGGAACTTCCAGGGAAGCTGGACCTAATTTTAAGGCCTGAAATGAGGAGCACGAAAAGTTAGTTCAAACCAACACAAGAGCTGCATGGCTTTAGAAAGACCATGTTGCATTTGTGCATGTCCTAGATGAAAAATTAGGAAGAGCCACATTTGCATACAGATGAGTTTTTCAACCAGACTGTTTTCAGGTTTGTTCCTGTCTGATGTCCATTCTGCAGTAAGCTGCACATGGCAGCGTCTGCTTGCTGGCAGCTAAGGGTCTTTCCGAGTCCCTCAATGCTCAAACAATTGTCCAGATTTCATCTGGAGAGCCTAGATCATTGTATGTTTTGCTCAGACAGAAAAATTAGCTCTTCTCTTCTGTGTGCATCAAAACTCTGGGCAGCAGTGGCTTGACAGTGTCGTGGTTGAAGAGAAGCAATATCCCCAAGGCCCTAAGCAGAGAGGTAAGAACTTTCTGTGTGATGAAGAGCAGAGTTCATGGAGAGCTTCCTGGAAGTGAACAGGCAACCTGCTTCCCAGGGACTAGGAAAGCCAATGCAGTGGCCACCAGCTGCAACTCACGGGACCAGATCGCCAGAGATGTGAGCCCTGATGCTCCACATGGACAACAGCAAGGTCTCTCCTCTCCCCAGTCAGGATTTCCCTGATTTATTCCAGTAAGAACTCTATATAGCAGCCAGCATGGAAAATACTAATTTTATCTTATTCTTTCCAAAAACTAACTTATAGACAGTAAGTTTAAGGCAGAGAAGTGCTGCTTGGTGGCTTAAAGCTGGAGCAGTCTGCGCTGGGGCGTGGCCAGGATGAAGATGCAAAAGGAAAAGCGTGTCACCCGTGAATCCCATTAGACGGTCTGTGATTAGCCCCAAGAGCCAACATGAACGTGCCATGCCACTTGTATTGCCATGGCCAAAGCAAGGTGCTAAATTGCTCTGATTTAGCTGAACTCACTAGTGTATCTGACTAAGGAATACATGATTATAACTGCTCCTTTGTGTGTCTTTCCATGTTCATTTGAAAGAAGTATGGCAGATCATAAAACATAGCAACATCCCCCAAGCCCAGAGGGTTTAATGAAGAATTAAGGAGATTGTAACTGCATAGCTGAAATAATAGGGAGGAAATTGAATTATTCCACCCATATTAAATGCATATATTCTTGAGCATTTCTGCCAAAATTACATTGCTAACCCATGGTGTGAAATACAGTGTTTTCACATGGGTGCATTAAACAAAGATGCCTGCTACAGTACAACAGCTCTGAAGAGAATGGAAAGGCATCAGGACGAGAAAGCAATCCCAACGTATGGTTATATCAGCTCTAAATTGTCTCACAGCTGTTTCTAGCTCCATTAGATGGAACACTGGGTAATTTATAGAAGTCATTTTTAACAATTTGATTGTTGGTATATATCTGCTGAATTGATTGGCTGAGGAGACAGATCTTTATTTTTATAATAGCAATAACATCCTTTGCAGATTACTGCTCAATTTATCCCTGATGTTAACGGTGCTAGCCATCAACTATCCATTTATATTATGCTGTTATTTCTTAATTATCAGCATAATTGTAGAGGAGAGTCCAGGATGCATGAGATTGGCAGGGCTGGACAAGAAACCACAGAAGCTGGGTGTCCAGCTCATTCCCTTTTGATATGCTCACAGCTCTGTCTGAGATGAATAGGAATTAAACACTCAGGCCTGGACGTTTTTTTTTTTTTTTTTTTTTTTTTGAAGTTTGCTAATCCTCTGCGAGCTAGTGATATTTTCCACTGTAGTCAAAGGGATTTTGGTTACAGATGAGAACAACATACGTAATGCATGCAGTTCTGCATCTAAAGATGCTGGAGGCAATCGCCCTGAAAAAGAATGACCTTCCTAGTCAAGGCACGTGGGCACACTTGTAGGTGACCAGACCATCAGGCTGGGTAACTCCCGATGCTGCCTCTGAGGGCAGTCAGTGGCAGCTGGCTCCCAAGAGGCTCAGCTGTGATCCATTATGTGCCTTGTGAAGAGTTTGCTCCCAGCCTTTGGGAGTCAGGACGTGGCTAATACCTTGAAGCTTAAATATATATATTCTTATCTGATCCTTTTCGGAAATGTGCATTTATTTCAACTGTGCATTTTAAATGGATACAAAAGTATCCCCACTTTTGCGTCCAAGTGCAGATCAACTATGAAATCTTTGATAAAGTGCTTCTTTTCCTCAACTTTGAATTTGCTGCAGCTCAGTTTTGTCCACTTTGCTCTCGTGTAGTGGAAAAAGACTGGAAGTCTCACTCTGCTCTACACAGGCTATTTGGTTTTCTGCAAATTTTTTTTTTTCTGTCAGTGAGTAGATTTTTTGTATAATTCTGAGGTACATTCTTCTTCTGCATTTTCAGTCACTTAAGGCTATCTGTTCCACACAGTGGAATAGATAAAAGCTCAGGATTCCCCAAATACCAAGCTAACTGCCATAACACCTGTGCTGTTCATACTGTCGTTCTCACTAGCTGAAATTCTCACAGGTGCTAGCTTTACAAGCCAAACTCCAGGAATGGTGTTCAGCTTTTTTCCTGACCTCAGTGACTGTCTCATTAAAGCAACAGTTCGGCAAGAGGGGATTCAATCCTTATTCTGGTAAACAAAAGGCTCTCAAATATTCTTTTTTTTTTTAATTGGAATGAAAGGATGGAGGAAAGGGTCTTCTGCAGGTAGGCAGCAAACACTGAAAATTAACAGAAACAGAACAACTTATTCTCATTTGGGGTAGTGGAAATTTTGAAGCAAGGAAAAGCTACCAGAAAAGTAGCTACCCACTCTCCACTTGCTCAAAGGAGTGAGTTTATATTAGCATTATAGTGAGAACTTAAAAATTTAGGAGTCATTTACCTTCTGTGCTATTTCTGGTGAGGTCTTATCCCTCCCTTTTCATGTCACACCCAAGTTTCTTCTGCTCAAGCAACAATGACACTGCCAATTTATGTCATACGCTTTTCATTCTCTTTCATCTTTTCCTCCAGGGGTGAGCTGTTATACGCTGGGAAATATTTGGTTTTCAGAGGTTTTTATTAACCCTTGGATTGGTGGGGGTAGTTGGGAGCAGGAACGAAGACTTGGGTTTATTTATGTGTGTATTCTGTTTGTATTACAAGGAATAGTGTCCACATAGCTTAAATGTCACCAAGCGCAGCAGGTTTGTAGTGACATCAAAGGCTTGAACATATACATGGGCAAGCTCCCCCGGAGTTTATCAGTGCAAATCAAAGCAGTCTCCACTCAGCTGGTAATCCATGGCTTGTAAGTGATGCTCAAATCCAATTTATTAAAAACACATTAGTTTTTCAAGCACACCAGATTCCTGATTAATTTCCAGCACCGTGGGTTATTTAATGCTGAAGGTTTCATTGTCATTTTTGATTTTCCACAGAGTGCGTGATTGATAGAAGCTTTTGTGAGCCTGTTCTTTGAGCACATTGTTCTTGTCAAATAACAATACAAATCTTATTGATGAAAAGTCAGTGTGTCTTTTATGTATGGCAAAATCATCATGCAAGCTTTGGGACCATGTGCCGAGCATATGCACAAATGAATGAAGGATGGTAAATTATGCCAGGAAACTTTAATATTGCAGAGGAGTTGCCATGCCAGTTGAATAGCTAAATTCAGCTGGTGTAACATAGCCCATAAATCCATGGCTCAGATGTTAATCAGTGTTAGATACTCTTTTTATTTTTATGCTGCTGCTGAATGTTACAAAATCAAGTGTCTTGTACGAAGAGTGCAAATCAATTTTAAATTAAATTAGTCTTTTTCTTGCAGGGCACCTGGGATTTGTTTGGGGTTTGATAGCTGACCCCAGCAGTGGCTCTGTAAATGGCAGGTGGGGAAGATAAACCTGTTTTGCCTGGTCTTCTGGCTCATCCCTCTGCCACCCATAGGACTGCACCTCGTGCAAACCAATCCCCTGTGCACCTTGGAGAGCTCTCCCCTCTGCACTGAGGTGGTGCAAGTGAAGGGAGCGCAAACTGCATTTTACAGGAGCGGTAAGATCCTCAAGCATGAAAAACAGATCTGACAGTGGCTCTGCGCTTCTGTCAAAGGAACCTCACAACTCCATGGGCTGTGACACTGATTTAACTCATCAAGCTGCAGAGATAAAGGCCAGGCAGCCTGGAAGTGAAGCTACAGTCTAGAGGAAGAGGTTTCTGATGTATGGAATAGTAATGCTTTTAATAGTAGAAATATGAATATCAACAGGCACCTTCACAGATCTTTCAGCTAACGATATCCTATGAGCTCAGCAGTATTTTCCTTTTCTCCTCATGTTAAGGATCAACATAGATGTATCTTTTGAAAAGTTTATTGTACACTTGATGTCTGTAAAAATGGAGGGAGGATCAGTCGTAACAAAGGGCAGTGTCAGGTTAGTCCCAGAACAGGTGCGAGGTCTATTTACCTCTTCCTCAGCCAGATCTCTTACTCTACTACAAAAATTTATAACTCTGTTTTCAAGCCAAACTCCAGGAGCTCTGATCAAGCACTTGTCTTTCTCAAGAGCAATGGATTTACAAAAATAGACGTGAAAAAAAAATCAGTTTTCCCTCTGTACTCACGCAGGCTCACCTTTCTCCTCTTGGCTTTTCTCATGTAAAGTTTGTAGATGTTTCCACCAGGCAAAAGTCTAGAGTCCTCAGAATAAATCCAGCTCTGGCCTTTGATATCAGACTCATCTCCATTGCTCTCATCCTTTCATCATTCTACCTCTGTGGCAAGCTAACTGTCCTCTCTTGAGGCAATGCCAAAAAGTCTGCACTATGCTGAAGGAGCTTGTGGGAGCACTTAGCACCTAGAAATCCTCTGCACTACTGAGTAGTGTCAGCTTAGTGCACAGTCAACTGCAGTCATGAGCCCCAAGATAATTCCCAGAAGCAACTACATGGAGCTGTCACTGGAGGAAATGTAGTTTAGCTGAGGACAGTGAAACTGAGCAATCTACTAACAATGATTTACAGAAACAGCAAGGAACAGAAAAAAAGAGAGAAGAGGGAAGTTTTCCTTAAATGTGCAATGTTTTAGAAGTGAGCAATTTATTAGTAGATTTAGTACATGCCATGTCCTCTCTGTTTATCTGTCTCGCGTGGAAGTTTCTTCATGTCAGAAATGACATTGCTTGCTGAGTTTGGAAAGAACAGCCATAACCTGTTACCGAGAAATAGACAGCGATGGCCACATGGGATGGTGTTGCCAAAGCCTTATTAGTTATTTCCTCAAGTAACAGCAGAATGGAATCATTTGTACACAAATGCTAATTGTGGTGGTTTAACCCATTAGAGCTCCAAACAGTCACAAGCTCAACACGCAGGCCGCAGCCACAGAGGCCCGGGCCTTTCGGCGTACTGCCAGCAGTCGGTATCAGTGGGATGCAGGGGGGAAGTGAGGAAGAAAAGGGTAGAATTCTGGAGTTAAAAACTATTTTACTAAAACAGCTAAGGAACAAGAGATAATAAAAATGTTAAGGGGATAAAAGGGTAATAATAAACTGATAATTGGAACCAGTGACTTACAAGAAAGGCCATTTCTCACCCCCACACAAGCCCGACCCGGAAGGGGAAAAAGAGCCACAAAAGTCATGCCTTCCCCCCCTCACCAGAAAGCAGGGGAAGGGCCAAGCCATGATGTATATGGTATGGAAAACGTCGTTGGTCAATTTAAGTTAGATGTCCTAACTGCCCCCCCCAGCTTCCTAATTCACAGAGTCGACTATGCCAGAAACCACAGAAACAGTATCCACCCCTCACTCCATACTATTTACATCATGTTGAAAATTAATAATTTCTATACACACTATTAGCACTCCTTATGTTTTATATAGATATATATATATATATATACATACATACATGTTGCAACCCTTGGCTCAGCTCGCTTCGCTCCCACTCCCATAGTCTGTTTGCTGTCCTTGTGAACTGCCTGTGGAGTTCATTTGTTCGATTGCTTTAGGCTCCATCCATCATTGCAGTCCTTCAATGCAGGAGAGATGGTGCACAGTACTGGGCTGTTGCACGTTGGAGCCCATTCTTGTTCTGTCAGGATTCATTCTTCTTTAATCTATGTAATCCTTATTATAATACTATTGATAACAGTATGCAGTAATTAACATATTACTTATGCATATTTACGTATATATACATGAAGTTATCGGCTGTTTTCACCCAGCATCAAATCCCCTTGAGGTACACATCGGACATCAACATCTTTCTGCACTTCCCACCAAGTGCACCCAGGCCCTTGGGCAAAAACAGTCCCACTGATGGGTTTGCCTTTGCCTGAGGAAGGAATAGCCCAGGCTGTTTTACCCAGGATGTTCTTCATATGCACTACCGGGACTTTATTTCCTCCCACAGTACGTAAGAGGTTGGATTGGGCAGGGCCAGCTCAACTGGCAGATCCCCGAGTGCTGACTAATCAGGTGGCTTCTGCTAGATGTTTGTCCCAATGTGTGAATGATCCACCAGACTTTGCTCTCAGTGTGGTCTGTAACAGTCCATTGTATAATTAAATTATCCTGGAGGCTGGTACATGATAGGGGATATGATATATCCACTCAACGCCATGACCTTTGGCCCAAGTATTTAGGAGGTTGTTTCTGAAATGAGTACCGTTGTCAGACTCAATTCCTTCTAGAGTGCCACGTCACCACAAAAATTGCTTTTGAAGGCCTAATATGGTGTTGCAGATAGTGGCATGGGGCATCACAGAATCACAGAATCACAGAATGTTAGAGATTGGAAGGGACCTTGAAAGATCATCTAGTGCAATCCCCCTGCCGGAGCAGGAACACCTAGATCAGATTGCACAGGAACGCGTCCAGGCGAGTTTTGAATGTCTCCAGAGAAGGAGACTCCACAACCTCTCTGGGCAGCCTGCTCCAGTGCTCTGTCACCCTCACTGTGAAGAAATTTCTCCTCATATTGAAGCGGAACCTCCTATGTTCCAGCTTGCACCCATTGCCCCTTGGTCTGTCACTGGATGTCACAGTGAAGAGCCTGGCTCCATCCTCCTGACACTCACCCTTTACGCATTTATAAACATCAATTAGGTCACCCCTCAGTCTCCTCTTCTCAAAGCTGAAGAGACACAGCTCCCTCAGCCGTTCCTCATCAGGGAGATGCTCCACTCCCTTAATCATCTTGGTGGCTCTGCGCTGGACCCTCTCCAGCAGTTCCCTGTCCTTCTTGAACTGAGGGGCCCAGAACTGGACACAATACTCCAGATGCGGTCTCACCAGGGCAGAGTAGAGGGGGAGGAGAACCTCTCTCGACCTACTAACCACACCCCTTCTAATACACCCCAGGATGCCATTGGCCTTCTTGGCCACGAGGGCACAGTGCTGGCTCATGGTCATCCTGCTGTCCACCAGGACCCCCAGGCCCCTTTCCCCTACGCTGCTCTCCAACAGGTCAGTACCCAACTTATAGTGATTCCTGGAGTTATTCCTGCCCAGATGCCAGACTCTACACTTGCCCTTGTTCAATTTCATTGAATTTCTCCCTGCCCAACTCTCCAGCCTGTCTAGGTCTCGCTGGATGGCAGCGCATCCTTCCGGCGTGTCAGCCACTCCTGCCAGTTTTGTATCATCAGCAGACTTGCTGAGGGTGCACTCTATCCCCTCATCCAAGTCGTTGATGAATAGATTGAACAGCACCGCTCCCAGTACCGAACCCTGGGGGACCCCACTAGATACAGGCCTCCAACTAGACTCCATCCCATTCACCCTCTGGCTTCCTTCCTCCAGCCAGTTCACAGTCCATCTCACTACCCAATCATCCAGACCACACTTCCTCAGTTTAGCCGCAAGGATACTGTGGGAGTCGGTGTCGAATGCTTTACTGACATCAAGATAGACCACAGCCACTGCTTCACCATCATCTAACCACCTGCTAACGACCTCATAAAAGGCCACCAGGTTGGTTAAGCATGACTTCCCCTTGGTGAAGCCATG